>JAHHUM010000401.1:35663-280744 GCA_036173005.1 Crenichthys baileyi | reverse complement strand
CACTGGAATGTCCCCTCATTAGTCATCAATTGCCCCCTTATTTTTTTTACTCGCTGGCGCTGGGCCTGGAGAGTAGCTGTGGTTTAGTCAGAGCAGCTCACCATGTCGTTGAACTGAGCTCAGTTGTTGCTTGATATTTGCAGCTAAATCCTTTAATGCTTGGTCTTAGTAAAGAGTATTGTTTAAATTAGACCAGGAGACATATCTGGAAGCAGGCAAGTGGAAAATTGGGCCTTTTTAAGTTGTTGGTTTAGTTTTATTGAACCTCCTCACAAATATTGGTCCCAGTCTTCAGTTTTTAACTTGTTTTTATTTCTTGCTTACTTAAATCTTACTTTCATCAGACCACAAGACACGTTTCTAGTAATTAAAGATTTTTTCTTTTTTTACCTTGAGTGCATTGGCAAACTTGATGCACATGGATCCCCTCTCCCTCCTGGATGGTGTGATGACTAGACATTCATGTGCTCTTTATACTCTTGTACAAGTGCTTGAACAGATGAAAGTGGCATTTTCAGTCATTTCTAAATTGTACCCAAGGATGAACCACCCTTGTGAAATCCACGATTCTCTTCCTGATATCTTGGTTGATTTATTTTCAGATTTTTTCCATGAACTCACATATGGAAGCAGTGTGTTTGAGGTGTTGCCTTAAAATAGATGCACAGCTGTGCCTCCATTTAACCTAGATGTGGTAAATTAACATCAGAAGCTTAAAACCCATGACATCATCACCTGAGCTTTATCAAATTGTATATGCATAGTAATTTTAGTGTAGGAAACATCCAACTTTGAAATAATTAGTAAAAAAAATATCTCTCTCTCTTTGATGATTCTGGCATTTAGCAAACAGATACAATTTTGGTAATCCAAATAACCTAAACAGGAAAGTTGAGTCTGATTTAATGCCACACATTTTAAAAAAGGTTCTACTTCTTTTTATACAGTGATTATAAATATCAGCTTTTAGTTGTTCAGCTCAGTTTAGAAAACTTAAATCCTCAAGAGCAATTAATATCTGTTGTTAGTCCCCTTCAAGAAAGACATAAAAGCTTCTGTTCTGCAACCTTTAGATTTATCCCATCTCCAACACTTCAATTTCATCATCAGCTTGTCATTCAGCTCTGCAGAGGCCTGGTAATGAGCCATTTTACTTTATTCAGGTGTGTTGGAGAAGGGATGCATCTACAGATGCGCATTAACATTAACCAAGTCCAGTCCTCGAGTGTTAATGCAGCAACACACATACACAGATTATTAGGAGTATGTTGGTCAGCATAAGGATTTTAATTTTATGTTTAAGATAAAAAACTAATTTAGTTTAATATCATAAGACCATAAAAGGTGATCTAAGGATTTAAAATGGTTTTATTTTACATTGGATATTAGCCCTCGATATTGTGATATCATCACGTAATTAGACACATTATCTATCCATTGCCTCTCTAAAATACACTCTGTTGTCCATTAACAACTATCTAACCTAAACGATAGCCACAGAAGAGCTTTTCCACGATTAGCAAAGACTGATTTCTTGTTGCAAAGATGGAAAAGAAAAAAAAAGCATTTTATTAACAAGATAGAAAATCATTCAGAATGGCATAAGGCAAGATTCTAAATCCTATTCAGTGGCAAAAATATTAAAAGAATTTTGTTTTTTCTTTATAACTAATAACTAATGTGCAAATAATATGCAAACTAGTTGTGCATGAAAAGAGATGGAAATCTAATGTGGGCTTAAACTGATAAAACTACAAAGAAGAGAGAGATTATAATTAACTCTAAAAGAGCTGAGGGATAACAGATGTTCTGAGAATCAACAGAGACAGCATTGGCTGTAAAGCTGCAATATTATTTGGTCTGATGCTCAGCAGTCTGTTTATTTTACCGAACTCACAAAGCCATGGGAGGAAGCAGCAAACGAGGCATGAGAAAGGATTGACGGGGAGGAAACTCGGCTTGTCTGAGCTGGCACTTCAGACAGCAGTAAAGCTAGGAAGGCAGCATCCACATTCATAAAGCTGCGTGCTGCGACCTGGTGGAAACGGTGCAATCATTGAGCAATGATTACAACTGATACAGCTGATATCTCCCTGCAAACGGTGAGCCTAAAAGGTGGAAGCAGAGTGAAATTCACCCCACTTAGCAATTTCTTCATGAAATTTACAGTCCTTTGCAAAATATTCATACCAGTTAAATGTTTTGACAATGAAACCACAAACCTTGGAGTAGTTTATTAGGATTTCATGAGGACTTACCACATAATTATTAAATGGAAAGAAAAAATGATACACGGTTCTTGAAGTTTTGTACAGATAAAACTTTTTGTGGAGTGGAGTGAATTTGTATTCACGCCTTTCGACTCTGATAACCCTAAAAAAGATCTAGAAAGCCATAAGAGGTCTCATTTTGAATTCTGGCACAAGGGAGATCACGGACATTTTGAAGAAGGTGTTTTTGTTTTAACGAGACCAAAATTCATCTTCTTGTGGCAAAAAACTCAAAACTAAAATTAAACAATAAACATGTGGAATCATGCTAAGGAGATGCTTTCTTCAGCAGGGACAGGGAAGTTAAATACTGGGTAATCCTGGAAGAAAACCTATTAGTGGAGGCAAAAGACTTGAGGCTGGGGCAGATCTTCACTTTCCAACAGGATAGCTCCATCATACATCAGAGATCTGATTGTTCCATATGTTCCTAACAGAGCACTTCGTTCTCAGACTGCAGGTTTCCTGTTGGTTCCTAGAGTCTCTAGAAGTAGAATGGGAGGCAGATCCTTTAGTTATCAGGCTCCTCTCCTGTGGAACCAGCTCCCAGTTTTAGTCTGTGAGGCGGACACCCTGTCTACTTTTAAGGCTAGGCTTAAAACTTTCCTTCTCTAAGATAACCTAAGCCCCTCCAACTCTATAGTTAGAGTGGCTTACGTTATCCTGAGCTATCTTTGTAGTTTTTCTGCTATAGGCTTAGGCTGCTGGAGGACATAATGTTCACTTTCACTCTCTCTGCTGCATTCTCATACTACTCTCAAATTTTGAGTTAATTTGCTGTTATTTCAGCTTTTAACTCTATATTCTCTCTCTGTTTTGTCTCTTTCAAGAAGCTACATCTGGCCTGGTTCTATGTTTAGCTGGGGCACCTTCCTGGAGGGGGATATCGGCCAAGCTGCTGCTGCCAACGACTTAATGCTCACCTTCTACCGATGATACCGTGTCTTTCAGTGTTTAACCCTGTCTCTCTCCTAGACGTGGCTATTGGCTGACCTTCTACTGTGACTAACTGTATGTGCTCTCTTTCATTCTCTAGACTTGAAAACTGGTTCAGCGTTTATCTGCTTAGCTGTCTTTCCCTCCTAGATGAAGCCATCAAAGGAGCTATAACCATTAACGTTTTACTTTTCTTTCCCATAGAAAGTACTCCTTTCCACTGTGAGCAACAGATGGCCGCTCACACTGAGCCTGGTCCTGCTGGAGGTTTCTTCCTGTTAAAAGGGAGTTTTCGTCTCCACATGCTCAGTATGAGGGATTGCTGCAAAGTCAATGCAAGCGACTCTCCACAATCTCTACATGCTCATCCAGGAGGAGTGAATCCTGCAAGTCACTGACTTGATGCAATCTGCTGGGTTTCCTTTGGTAGAAAAACCTTTTAACCAATTTGAATAATAAACAATCTGACTGCACTGTTTAACTGTCAAGATTAATTGAAATGTATGTAACTTACTTGAAATCTGTATGATTCGATTAAATCGGATGCCCTGAGACGACTTGTTGTGAATTAGCGCTATATGAATAAAACTGAATTGATTTGATAACAACCCGTAATATAAATGATCCATATGCACGACAAACTTTCAGACTTGTATTTGTAAAAAATTTTAACAAACATGAAACAATGTTTTTCCTCTTCCCAGTTATGCACTGTTTTGTCCCACTAAAATAAACTGACGTTTTGTGGTTGTAATGTGTCAAAATGCAAAAATGTTCCAGTGGTATGAATACTTTTGCAGGATACTGTATGAGTCTGGTTTAGAACAGATTTTCACAGCAGGTCCAGCTGCCCCAGACCACACCAACTTCTGAGCAAATGTCCTCTCACCCATCACTGTCAGGAAGCAGTCATATCAAAATGACTTTCCATAGAGGATCTTCGGAAGCAGTGTCGCCGTGAAGCCACGGCCAATCACTTGTGTGGCTTTTCAACACTGACAGCCACACCAAGGCAGGACGTGAGATGAGGATATATGTCAAACTAAAAGCGTACACTTGTAAATGAACAAAAATCATATTTTGATCAGAGAAATAATGCAGTCACTCAGGGACAGACAATAAAGACAGGATACAGTGGGGAAAACGATATGATCAGAGTCAGATACTGCAGACAAGACCTCAGATAAAATGACTGATGAAATGTCTTCAGGTCAGACCGAGGGAAAACAAACCACCATCAAGCAAAACAAAGATAAGGGTGAAGGATACAGTGTGAGCAGCAGAGAACCAGATTTTATTGATAAAGATGAAACGAGAAAAGGTATCAGCATTAAGATCACAAGTGAGGAACAAAAATCACATGGAGCATTTGAATAGAAAAGAAACAGATAATGACATGCTAATGTAACAACAAAGGATAGAGTGCCCTCCGGGGGGAGCTATGCAACAGCAAGCGGTTTCGGTATGAACGCAGATGAAGAGGGGGAAATTTCATTTCAAAATGCCATTTATTAAACCACCGCAATGCCTCCAGTTTCAATCTAGTTCATATGCAGTGATTAAAGTCAAGCCAGATTCACATCATCCTACCTCTGACTGCGTCTGAGCTAACGCAAACAGAAGCAGAAGCCTCCAAGAGGTTGAGGAAGGATGACAAAATGGGAAGAAATTTCCATCCTGAGTTCACCTTAATCTCCAGTCTGTGACCACTAGGACGGAGTCCGCTGAGGACAAAATCTACGCTAACGAGACGCACAGGACAGAACTAACAGAAATATTAGAAAAAAGGAGAAGGGAGACCCCTGGGGAAACATAAGGCTGGGCCGAAGTGCTGAGTAGCAATGAGAGGTTTTGAGGGAAGACAGGCTTGAGTGGGTGGAGGAAGTGATGAGATTTTATGTAAAAGGGGGATAAAATGGAGAGATCTGGTGAAAATGATGTAATTTTTCAAATGAATGGGTGTTGAAGAAAAGTGATGCCAAGAACTTGAGTGAGAAGAGTGCCTGCAAAAGACTCTGGAGAGCATCAAAGAGAATACCGTAGAAAGGGAGGAGCAAATATATGCAAAGCTATCAGTAATTGTAAATTCCCCCCATGAAGAGCTGTACTGAGTGGTTTTATGTGGGAAGAGTGCAATAGCAGCGGTTTGGCTGAAACATTAAAAAGCAATAGGAGGATCTCAAGAGGATGTTATGAATGAGCACAAACAGACAAAAGAACAACGGGGTCGAAAGAGGTTCTTCTAAAGATCTTTTTTTAAACAGGAGGCTGTCGCTGCAGCTGAACTCATCCAAAAAAAGAACAAACATGACATGAGATCAGATTTTTTACAAGCTCAGAAGTTTGGGCTTTTCTCACAAAACTTTTCTCACCAATCTCCTGCTCCTTTTCCAGCCATTTCTATCATCATAGTGCTTCAAAAAGGTATTCATACCGCTCGGTATAATGTATTTTATTAGGATTTAATGTGACAGGCCAACACAAAGTGTTGCATAATTAAATATTAGGGAAACCATACATTTTGCTTTTTCAACCTTTTTTAATAATGAAATGACAGAAAAGTGTCCCCAGTCTCATTTATTCTAACACCCCAAAATAAATTGCATTGCAGCCAACAGTCCTCAGATGCCACCTACGATGCAGAGTTTCAATGAAAGCATCAGTGAACAAAGGAACACAGCAGCCAGACCAGGGATAAAGTTGTGACGAAGTTTAAAGAAAATTTAGGTTATAAAACAGTATCACAGGCTTTGAACAACTCGCAGTTTTCAATCCAACATCTAAAAATAGAAACGACATGGTGCAGCTGCAAAATTACCATCACATGGCTGTCCATCAACTCTGGACATTAAACTGAAACTACAAATCTGGACATTATGGAAGAGTGGCATGAAGAATGCCATCGTTGACAGAAAACTATCTCAAAGCTTTTATTGCAATTTGCCACAAGCCATGATAGGGACACAGCAAACGAATGAAACAAGGTGCTCTGATCAGATGAGACCAAGATAGATGTTTGTGTGGAAGAAACCTCTCCACATCACCTTGAACAGACAGAAATATGGTAATGGAAGCATCATGCTGTGGGAAAGCTTTTCTTCAGTGGTGACAGGGAAACTGGGTAGAGTTACAGAGAAGATGGATGTAGCCAAAAGCAGGACAGAAAACCTGTCAGAGGTAGTAAAACACAAGAGATTGGTGTGGAGGTTCACCGTTCATCAGGACAACGACCATGTACATTCATGCAGAGATACAATGGAGTAGTTCGAAACATATTCATATTAATAGTAGAAGGAATCAGTCAGTGTCTAGACCGAAATGCAATAAAAATCTGTGGCAAGACTTGAAAATACATATTCACTGACGCTATCGGTCCGATTCGAGTTTGAGCTGTTTTACAAAGTAAAATAAAATAAATTAAGGTTGGATTTTTAACTTGACAAGATTTAAAAAACGCTAATGGGAGACGATAACATTTGCAAAGCATGGTATATGGGGACAAGCTCATCAATCATTCTGCAACATTTTAATTGAATTACCTATTGTCGACTCAAAACAACAACAGCAAAAAGCTAATTGAACTCATCCTGCTATCACTGCTGTGGTTCAGATGACTTGCAGCATGATAGAAGTGGGATGGCCAAATTGGGTTTCCCATTCTTAATTAGGGCAATTAATTTAGAAATATCAGCGGAGCCACGAGGGCTCCACCAGGTCATTTAGGGATTACACAGAGAAATGAAGAGTTGTGGGAGGAGAGAGTAGCAGGGGTTCATGAGCAAACAAAGCATTTGAGAGGACTTCCATGATAGATCCCTTCACCATCATTTTAAATGTTATCACTAAGTGATTCATGGACTGAGGATATTTACCCATTTGAGGTAATTCCTCCAAATCAATCACTCCTTTTGGGAGTCAGTGAACTGAAAACAGAGCTTGCCATCTGATGCTGTTTCTGCAGCTGACAGTCATTCATGTTCATCTGCCATGAGAAACACATGAAGGGACGAGAGATAGAGGTGAGAGAGAAACAGCAAAGAACATTCACATGATGGAAAATGTTCTTTTTTAATGCTCCTTAATGTTCAGTTCAAACTCACCTCCACGAAGAGGAAACAGGGCACAATGTAGGTGCTGGTTTTCAGCTGGCCTCTGTCTGCAGGAAAGCTCCTCATGGGCCTCCTCTGTGATGGTCGCTGACTATCTATCATCTGTGGGGGGTAAGGTTCATAGTAAGGCTTTTGGCTATCAAATGCATTAAAATTTGTGTGAAAAAAGACATTTTGCGCAAAATGAAGGGAAAGCTGGATATCAATGTAGCTGCTAGGTAAAAAAAGAACTAACATCAAACCTCTGTAAGACACTGGATGTACCAAGCAGCACAAAAAGGAAGTCAACATACAAGAAGTACAAGACAGCAATGTTATTTGTTAGTTTACATATTTTGAAATTCTACTGGCAGAGCTCTGATGCCATGGTTCTAACCCCTATGGACAGGCAGATTGGGACCTTGTCTGCAGTAATTCAGACACAAATAGGTTCTGTCATAGTGAAAAAAAGAGTTGGCTTGAAAATCACCCCAGAATCAGCTGGCTTGTGTTCCTGGGGAAAGGGATGTCTGTGTCTCCTTCCTGGACCTGGTGTTTGTCCATAATTACAAGGAATTTAGCAGGCTTGATGCCTGGGAAACTAAACTGTTCATAAATCCTTTGGGTTTTTCTTTTGGTAGATGAAGCTATGTATTCTCCCAATACTTAAAACATTGAGAAAAGGAAGGCTCAGAGTTCATATGCAGTTAGACCTCCCCTAACAAAATGGAGGAAAGAAACAAGATCAATTTACTGAGTTTATTTGAGGTTCCAGTACCTATCCAGTACTGAGGGCCATATTTTTTTATCCATAGGCTCTCAGTTGTATCAGACAGATACCATCCATCCAGTCACTGTCTATACCCACTTGCTCTAGCAAGGTCACTGGGGGCCTGGTGTCTTTCTCCAGCAGTCACTGAGCAAGAGGTGGGGTACCCCCTGGACAGGTCACCAGTCCATCACAGGGACAAACAGGGTAAACAGTGATGCATGCACACATACATAATGTCGATTTAGAGAGACCAATTGACCTAACAGTTCAGAGAACCCGGAGAGAGCACATGCATGCATGGGGAGAACATGAAGACCCCAGGCCAGGATTCGAGCCCAGGTCTGAAATGTTTACATCAGTTTTGCCAATAAATATGATTCTCCTTCAAAGTCCTCTTCTATCTTTCACAATGAGAAGAACGACACATTCAGTTAGCAACTACAAGCAAGTGTTTTATCAGTGAGACCATTTAGATTCATCAGACTGATTAAACCATACAGTACTTTACTTCTTTTGATGAATGAGTGTGAGTTCAACTTTAAAAGTCCAGAAGGTTGTTGGTCACAGAGTAGTTTGCCACCCTCTGGAATGATGAATAATTATTCTAAAACATATTTTTTTCCCTCTAAAGAAGCGAGGCTGACAGACACTTTCTAGTAAGGTACTCCATACAGATAAATGACATCTTGAATTTGATAAACTGCATTTTGTGATACTGTTCTTTTCAAATATTCCCCTACTTGTGAACAAAACATTAATCTATTTAGGATGAAGAGTGTCACCTAAAAACATCTGGTTCAACATCTGACCAGCCAGAGCTAGAATGCAGAAATCCTCAATGGCTGCAGGGAAATTGTCGGTCAAGATGGAAGTAATTACATATTTGTTACAATTCTTACTAAATATAGGCACTCCAAGAATACTTCATTTACCATCAGATTGTAATGAACAACACAATGTCAGCAAAACATGATGCTAAGCTTGTAGTAAATCTTAAATTGTGTTGGTTTTACTCAGAAATATACATAATACTAACTTAATAGAGGTGGAGTTAGAGCTAATTAAAAAAGGATATAATGAAAGAATGAAAGTAATGATGATGATCATCATATATTTAGCTATGGCAATATATGGAAGTCCAGCCAAATTCCCCATCCCCCAAGCAAGTTTTGCACTTATTCAAGTGTCTGCTGTTTTAATTAAAACATGTTTTGCTTAGGAATTTGATATTCGGATTGTGACGTTCTTTTGATGCTTTGATTTTTTTCGTCTTTGAATTGTTGAAGCATTTATAAAATAATTAAACAATGGTAGTCTCATCGTCGGATAAAGGTTGCCTTTCTCAAAGATTTACAGGAGTGCCGACAGTTCCACAGGATCAAATCATCACAGAGAACAAAAGAAGCAGTATGTGTCTGACTATTCAAAGATCTCGAAGCATAAAGAGGACACTTTAAGCCTTGAATAATGTGCCAACCATGCACTCATAAATGGAGATTTCCAATAGCTGTGTGCCCTGGCTATTGGGGCACACTACTATGGGAACATAATCCTCTCTGAGATTAAAGGGGGATTCCTTCTCTACTTACCATGAGTAAAATATATGAAAAAAACACATTTTTTTATGCAAACGCACACCTACGCTTGTTCACACACAGATGTAGATGTGCAAAAATGCACACAAAGGTACATCCTGCATGATACATTAAAAAATACACCCAGGTACACAGACTCAAACACACGAACCGAACAGGGAGGCGATGGGAGAACGGAGGAGGAGGAAATGAGGCTGAAAGGAGGAGAACTTGAGTGGAAACAGAGGAGTGATGATCAAAAACAAAAGCCTGACAAAAAGAGATAAGAATGAGACAAACTCATGATGCAGACGTTTGGAGACAGAAGAGTGGAAGGTGAGGTAAAAAGGAAGCAGACTCAGCAATGGGAAATAATTGTGATAGTTGGATAACAGGTAGAAGAAAAAACCCCGCCTCAGAGGAAAAAGGAAAAGAAGAGGAGGAGAAGATCGTTGAAGTAAGAGCTCATGGGATGCTTTGGGGTTTCTGACATGCAAATGATCAAACTCGCTCTAAATAATGTCAGCCTCTGCTCATTAAATGCAGAGAAACCTCAAAAGGCATTCAGATGTTCAGTCCTTGATTAAAGGAGCGAAAGCATTTTGTTAGTAGTTGTGAACTTTCTGATCTTCCTGTTATCGCTCATAAAGAAAAAAAAAAAAGCAATCCTCTGTATATAATTTATTCATTTTAGAACCAGCTGGTTTTTCTCTGAAGATATCGCGCATATTCTCTCATCTCCTTGGCAACAATTATCTCTCCAACTTTATAGCGCCTCGTCAGCCCTTTCCTCAATCAGTGGTTGTTACGGCTGTAGTGGAGAGATCCACTTCACAAGGTTGGACTGCATCCATGCCTGTGTTTTGGCCCTGAATGAGTAATGTAGAATAAAAGATAAAAGGCGAGTCCTTCAGTCCTGTTCAAACAGGCACTGAGAATTCATTTTATAATAATAATAAATGTAAAAGTAAACAGATCAGGAAAAGACAGTTAAATATTGATAAAACATAAAAAAACTTTACATTAATTAAAAATGTAACACCCTGAGAAAACTATTGACAAAGATCTCTCATCTGAAGCTGTTTAATCCAACAGAAAAATGAGGCTTTGGCATGGAAGTTCAACAGGCTCTTCAACAAAAATGGAGATGAGATTCAGGCTGCAGATTAATACTCTATACTGAGAAATATATCAAACTTCTCTTGTAAGCTCAACACTATCTATGAATACATATCTAGCTATTAAATAATCTCAAAACTCTAAATATTCACAATTTGGAGACTAATTAAATGATTAAGTCAACAAAGTCAGCAGTAAGTCGACTAACTTTAAATATATTGAGTCTTCCTTGGTAATTCCGGGCAAACAAAGCTTTTATGTCAATGCAGATGATCAATACATCCAGACATGCCATAAAGAAATCTTGTTCCATTGTCTCTTATGGCCTTCTTACACGATGCAATTTCAGCAATCTTTTCCATGACTTTTTCCATGTTCTTTTCCAAAAGTCCAGCAAGACTTTTCCATGACACAATGCGACATGGATCCAAGAAAACTTTGGTACGACATCATATTTGATGTATGCACATTGTACCAGTTACTACTAAATCGGTTATGACATATGACAATAAGCAGTGTCATCAGCATGTGGCGCATCAGCATTTGGCATCCATCTGGGCCGCTAGAAACAACCACAACCATACGCAATGAAGAACGCAGCCATTGTTTTTCCGGCCTTTATGTGCCTCGAAATAAATACGACGAAAAGGAGGAGGAGGAGGAGAATGCTCACGCAGTTGTGACTGGGGAGAAGAGGCTAACTTGGGATGCTGGTGTTGTGCGAAATTTGGTTCCCCTGAAATAATGTGTTCCCCTGGTCACACAGCACCAGTGTTACATCATGGGGGCACTACATGTAGTTCACCATAAAGTGTTTCCATAGAGTTCTTTAGGTTATGGTGGTCATAGAAGGGGAACAGATTATTTCAGAGGAACCGAATTTCGCACAACCGTTTTTTTTGTTGCAATTCTACTGGCGGATTAGTAGATGTAGGTCATAGCAGCTGTCACACTGTGTGATAGTCATTCTAAATATCTCCCTCAACCTGTCTCACAGTACAACGTAAGGTTTAGCAAAACAAAAGATTTCTCCACGATATTCTTTTTCTTATCAGGGAGCACAAAATACTTAAATGCAATCACTCTTTGGTGTGGAAACTGTAACTGAGGGTGAAAAACTCAAAGTTGGCTGTTTTCATAAAAATAAAGTCAGATGAAGCACAGAAAAAGGTAAGAAGGTTTTTAAAAGGAAACTGTATTTTCTGCTTTTCATTGAGGCTGAGTGAGACTTATATGGGTAATGGTCATTTCGCTTCTTCGCCATTTCATACTTTAGCACTTTTATAGCCTTTACTTTGAGGCACAAAATTAAGTCATCTGCCCCAGGATGTCAATCAGTACCCGCCTTGGGGATGTTTTGTTGAACTGACGAAGGGGTCAATCAACCAAGACCCAACATCAGCAGATAACAGGAAGGCTGAACATTTTACAGCAACTTTGCTGTTTCATCCCTGGAAGCCATCAGCCTCTGTTATGGAACAGACTGGATTCGGACATCTTGCAGCAATTTGGAAAGGGTTTGCATTCTGTAACATATACACACAGAGATGGCTGTTTCCAGTAAGTACTGTTAACTGCTTTAATCGGGTTAAAATGTCAACTCTGTAATCATATAGTCTTTTTTTGTAAATAACAGTAAAACTTCTAATATAAATAATTAATGATCTGTCATGACAGATTGGAGAGAAAGCAAAGATTTTGAATGCTATTAAATATAGTTCTTACAAAGGCTAAAATCGGTATTGGCATGTTTTTCAAAAAACTGGAACTCGTAAATCCTCCACAAAACTGAAATAAAATTAAGTGTTTAAAAAATTTATGTGCACAAATACAAAACTGATTACGGTGCAGAACGGTAAACACTGCAACATCACTGCATGTATATCATGTAGGTTTGGGTATAAGCTTCTGTTGTAAAGCATAAGATGTTTTAAGATAAAAACAGGATTCAGAGATCCACAATCCATAGAGACCTCATTGTAGTATTCATGTCAGAAGATAAAAGGATTCTATCTATACATGCACACACACAGGCGTGCGCTGTACATACAGCATTGGGGTATGTCCTTTATGTACTGCTCTTCTAAAGCTGTGAGAAGTAATCGCTAATCAGGCAAAATGCTGCCATGACTGATTCTCCATGATGTTCACTATTATTGGCAACATCTTTAAACCCTTCTCTGGCACCACGGCAACAAAAAGACCAAAAACCTCACAGGAAAACATGCCAGTAGTCCCCCCCCCCCCCCCCCCCCCCCCCCACACACACACACACATTTATTCACATTTATGCCCACACGAAGGTTTGCTTCTACTTCTTACACTGAAGAAGTGACTCTTAATTCAGGATTCAGTGCATGCTGATTTGGATGTTAGTAAAGTAAGCAGTGGCTTACGCATGATACTTTTTGTCGTGTGTGCGTGTGTGTGTGCGTGCAGCTGAGCATCCCTTTGACCCACATTGTGGAACCTGAGGAGCGGCACAGCAGGAGTTCCATCTGTACGAGGACGTCTTTCACTCCTCCTCTCTTTACCTTTCTCTTCTGCACACACACACGGTTTCCAAAATGAACCAGGGGTTAGCAAGTGGTTTGAAAAAGTCTCACCTTATATCTCTGAGTGTTGGGAGCAGTGCTGCTGTACAGTGGCGGCTGTCTTGGAAGTCTAAGAGGATTTGCTCCTGCAGCGAAGTCGCATCCTGTGGTCTAGTTGTGGTCTCAGCTCCGATCTCTCGCGTTCTCCTCTTTTCGTCTCTTTCAAAGCATAGCCGCCCCTCACTTCCGCTGCTCCGCCACTTACAAGCCTTTCAGCACTAAGTGTGAATAGAGAGAGATAGAGAGCCTGCCCACTGCAAGGCACTCAGCCTGCAGCCAGACTGGTCTATATCTGTCTGCACTCTACTGCTGGGTCGGCAAGCTAAATATGATGATCTTCAACAGCACTTCCAGGCTAATTAGTCAAGTGACGGGATCCACAGGCTTGGTGAGGCAGCCGGCTCCGCGCAGTTGCCGGTGGAAACGGGGAGAGGAGAAGGTGTGTGTGAGAGCATATGCATCTGCGTGAGGGAAAGAAAGAGCGCAGGGAAATAACAGTGAAGGGGAAATTTGAGAAAGAGAGACAGATAGGAGTTCCGGAGCAGAAATCAGAATGTGTGTGTGTTTGTGTGTATGGAAAGCAAGGAGACAAATACAGCTGAATTATCCGAAAGGTAGTCAATGTTGTGTGCTTTCGTAGCTTTTTTGAGCACCTTGCCTCATACTTGACGAGTGAGCTCAGGTGATCTGGGACCTCAGTTCTGAACAGCCAGAAGTGGGTTAATGATGCATTGTCAAGCAGAAAAGTGGGATGCAACCCACACATGTCCCTATGTAGGTCACAGGCCTTCTGGTGCAAGCTTACCAGCAGGATTTGGAGGGTTTTTTCATGTGTAGGTATGAGCATTACTTAATGATGTGGGGTTGCATTAAACAAATTACACCTAAATCACAAACTTAAGGCCCTGTTTAGGCCTTTGTGAAATGCAAGCATGGAAACCTGCGCAGAAATGCATGTTTCTGTGATGTGAGTCTTTTAGTAAATGTTTAAACATGCATGCAAAGTGCAGTGCAAGGCACTAGGACATCCACTGAAGGGACTGAGGCAAAGGCTGAATTTTCAACCCTGTTTACAACAAAAAACTAAGCGCTTCACTTTGACATACAGTGGCTTGCATAGGTTTTCATACCCCTTGATATTTTGCACATTTTCTTACAAACATCAATGTATTTTACTGGAATTCTATATAAAAGACCAAATCAAAGTATCATGTAAATACGCAGTGGAAAGGAAATGATACATGGTTTTCATAAAGAAATCTGAAAAGTGTAGGGTATTTACTCCCTTTACATTGATACACTGTAATAAAATCCTATGCAACCAACTGTCTGCGGATGTTTAAAACATATTTAAGTTATAAAACAATATCCCAAGCTTTCAACATCTCAAGCCCAATTTAATTTATCATTCAAAATGAAAAGATCATAGCACTGTAAACATACAAAGACATGTCTGTCCACCTAGACTGGCAGGCCGAGCAAGAAGAGCAATAATCAAAGAATCAGCCAAGAGGTCCATGGTAACTCCAGAGGAGTTGCAGAGATTCACAGCTCAGGTGGGAGAATCTGTTAACAGGACAACTTTTAGTCGAGCACTCCACAAATCTGCTGTTTATGTAAGAGTGGCAAGAAGAAAGCTAATGTTGAAAGAAAGCCACAAGACATGTAGGGGGAAAGCAAACATGCGGACAAAGGGGTGCATTGACCAGTTGAGACCAAACCTGAAATATCTAGAGTATAAATGCAAAACACTATGTCTGTGCATATGTGGGGGTGGGTAGTGGGGAGCTAAACCTGTCACCATAAGTAAACAGTCCCTATGGTACAGTGATAAAACAAGGTGATAACATCACAGCTTACAAATGCTTTTCTTCAGCCAGAACATTGAGTTGGAGTTGGAATGAAGTTGAATGGAGTTAAATGCAGGGCAATTCTGGGGGAAAACCAAAGAGGCTGCAAAAGACTTGAGACTTGAGAAGGTGATCGTCCAGGACAGGACAGCAACATCAAAACATAGCACGAGCAACAACAGGGTATACAGATCAAAGCATATTTATGTATTTGAATGGCCCAGTCAAAGCCCATAACTAAAGACCATTCAGAATCGGCGGCAAGACTTAAAATTGACGCTCTTAGAGGCTCTCCCTCCTGACAAAGTGATGAACTTTAGTCTATTTCACAGAGAAGAATGGGAACAAATTTAATGTTCTAGATGTTTCAAGCTTGCAAATGTACAACAGTCAATCATTTTCTATACCGCTTCTTCCATAGTGGGTCGCAGGGAAGCTGGTGCCTATCTCCAGTCTATGGGCGGGGGCAGGGAACTCCCTGGACAGGTCGCCAGTCCATCGCAGGGCACACAAACACACCATGCACACACTCATTCACACAAATAAGGGCAATTCCGAGAGAATTTCGAGAGAAATTGCACTTAAGGGCAATTTCCAGAGACCAATTAACCTAACAGGCATGTCTTTGGACTGTGGGAGGAAGCCGGAGTACCCGGTGAGAACCCATGCATGCACGGGAAGAACGTGCAAACTCCATGCAGAAAGCCAAGGAAAACCCTTTTTGCTGGGAAGGCAACAGGGGTACCAAATGCGCCCCCATTTCAGCCCAAAATGAACCCAAAAATTCAGTTTTAAATTTTTTTGGTACTTTGTGTCAAAAATTGAAAAAAATTGGAAAGTTAAAAGTTTCCTCCCCAAAATTTTTACAGACCCAAAACCGGTTGTGACAGTTTTACCCCCTTTGAAAAACCCATTACAGGGAGATAAAAAACCGGGGAAAAGGGACTGTCTTGGTTTTTCCCTTGGGGGAAGACAAAATTTCAGAAAACCCCTCACTTTCCTGGGAGAAACCAAGAATGTTAAAGGAAACCAAACCGCCCCAAAAATTCTTTCGCCCCCGGGAAAAAATCACCCCACAGCTGGAGAGGGAACCCCGGCCCCTCATGGCCCAAAAAAAGGGGGGGGGTTCAAAAAAAAAAAAAACCCCCAAAAAAACCATTAAACCCCCCCAAAAAAAACCCCCAAAAAAATTTTTTAAAAAATTTTGGAGCCCTTTGGGTCTTTTTTAAAAAATTAAAGGAAAACCCCAAAAAAATTTTAAAAGGGGGAAAAATTTTTTTTTTGGGAAATTTGGGGGGAAAAACCGGGGTTTCCCCCGGGGGGGGAAAAAACCCCCCCCCCCCTTTGCAAAAAAAAATTTAAACACCCCCCCCTTTTGGGGAAAAAAATTTTTCCCGGGAAGGGCCCCCAGGGCCCCAAAAAAATTTTTTCCCCGTTTTCCAAAAAAACCCCCTTTTCCCCCCCCGGGGAAAAAAAATTTAAAAAGGGGAAAAAAATTTTAAAAATTAAGGAAAAAAAAGGGGAAAAAACCCCCGGAAAAAAAAATTTTTTTTTTGGGGGTTTTTAAAAAAAAAAAAGGGGAAAAAATTTCCCCCCCAAAAAAAAACAAACTTTTTTAAAATTTTTTTTTTTTTTTAAAAATTGGGGGTGGAAAAAAAAATTTTTTTCCCTTAAAAAAAAAAAAATTTTTCCAAAAAAAAAATTTCCCCCCCCAAAAAACCCCTTTTTGGCCCAAAAAACCCCCCTTTTGGGGCCCCCGGTTTTTTTTTGGGGGTTTTTAAAAAAAAAACCTTTTCCCCCCCCCTTTTTTTAAAACCTTTTTTTTTTTTAAAAAAAACCCTTAAAAAAAAAAAATTTTAAAAAAAAAAAAAAAGGGGGAAAAGGAAAAAAAAAAATTTTTTCCCCCAAAAAACCCAAAAAAACCCCCAAAAAAACCCCAAAAACCTTTTTTTTTTTTTTTCCCCCGTTTTGGGGGAAAAAAAAAAATTTTTTTTGGTTCCAAAAAAGGGAAAAAAAAAAAACCCCCCCCCGGGGGGGAAAAAAAAAAGGGGGTTTAACCCTTTTTTTTTAAAAAAAAAAAACCCCCCAAAACCCCGGGAAAAAAAAAGGGGGGCCCTTTCCCTTTTTTTTTTTTTTTTTTTCCCCCCCCCCAATTTTTTTTTTCCCCCGGGGTTTTTCCCTTTTTCCCCCAAAAAAGGGAAAAAATTTTTTTAATTAAAAAATTAAAAAAAAAAAAAAAAAAAACCCAAAAAGGAAAAATTTTTTAAAAAAAAACCCGGGGGAAAAATTTTTTAAACCAAAAAAAAATTTTAAAAATTTTTTCCTTTTTAAATTTTTTTCCTTTTTTTTCCCTTTAAAAAAAAAAATTTTTTTTGGAAAAAAAATTTTGGGGGGGAAAAAAAAATTTTTTTTTTTTTTTAAAAATTTAAAAAATTTTCCCGGGAAAAAAGGGGAAAAAAAATTTTCCCCTTTTTTTTTTGGGGGGGAAAATTTTTTAAAATTCCCCCTTTTTTTTTTTTTTTTTTTTTTTTTTTTCCCCAATTTTTTTAAAAAATTTTTTTTCCCCCCTTTTTTTTTTTTTTTTTTTTTTTTTTTTTTCCCCCTTTTTTTTTTTTTTTTTTTTTTTTTTTTTTTTTTTTTTTTTTTTTTTTTTTTTTTTTTTTTTTTTTTTTTTTTTTTTTTTTTTTTTTTTTTTTTTTTTTTTTTTTTTTTTTTTTTTTTTTTTTTTTTTTTTTTTTTTTTTTTTTTTTTTTTTTTTTTTTTTTTTTTTTTTTTTTTTTTTTTTTTTTTTTTTTTTTTTTTTTTTTTTTTTTTTTCCCCTTTTTTTTTTTTTTTTTTTTTTTTTTTCCGCCCCCTTTTTTTTTTTAAAACAAAACCCCCCAAAAAGGGGGGCCCTTTTTTAACCCCGGGTTTTAAAAAAGGGCCCCTTTTTTTTTCCCTTTTTTTTTTTGGGCTTTTTTTCCCATTTTTTCCCCTTTTTTTTTTTTGGGGGAAAAACAAAAAAAAAAAAAATTTTTTTCAGGGTTTTCGGGGGGGGGGGGGGGGTTTTTTTTCCCCCCTTTGGCTAAAGTTTTTGGGGGCCCCCCTTTTTTAAATTTAAACCAAAAAAAGGCCCAAACCTTTCCCCAAAAAAAAAAAAAAAAAGGGGGTTTTTTTCCCTCTTTTACATAGCTTTAATTTCCACTGGCTGAACAGAATGCCCCCTTTACCTGAGAGTGTCTAACACTAGTACAACACACAGAGCAACATGTAAAATTAGTATATAACCTCCAGATATCCCAAAAACCCCCCTGGGACAAAATTTACAATGTCTCCCAATGTGCATGGAAAGGGGCAAAAAAACTGGTCAAAGGGGAAGACTCCCCGCAAAAACTTTTAAGTACTTTGGAAAACAAAAATTATTTGCAGAAAAAAAAATGCTAATAAAGTTACTTTCCAGTAGTTTTCAAGTGTTGCTGGAGTCTTCACCACAAAGTGTGTAAAACCCACCCTTTTTCCCCCGTTTTTTTTTCAAACCCAAAAAACTTGATAACGCTAGCTGCATCATCGTTAAAATAAAAAATTTTGATTTTTTTTTGAAAATTTAAACCCGAGGGGGGGCACCACCCAATTCATTTTCGAAAGTTTTTGTTTGGATTGGTAAAAAGAAAAAGGGGGTTAATTTTAAATTTTTTTATATAGGGCCAAAATTCACAACACATGTCGTCTCCCAAGGGCCCCTTTACAAAAAAATCAGGTACATACATTCCAATTAGTCCTAAACCCTTGAACCAGTGCAGTCAGATTTGTTATTTATTCAAATTGGATAAAAAGTTTTTTTTATCTAAGGAAAAACCCCACAGATTGCATCGAGTTAGAGATTTTGGGGGCAGTCACTTTCCCCGGATCTGCATGTAGAGAAGTGGCAGTCACTGGCGTTGATTTGCAGCAATCCCTCATACTGAGCATGCATGTAGCGAGCGGGAGAGGAAAAACTCCCCCTTTTTAACAGGAAGAAAACCTCCAGCAGAACCAGGCTCAGTGTGAGCGGCCCCTCTGCCACGACCGACTGGGGGGTTAGAGAGAACAGAGCAAGAACACAAAGAGAAACAAAAAAACACTGATCCAGGAGTACTTTCTATTGGGGAAAGGGAAAAAAATTTAAAAGTTTTTGGATGTAGGTCCTTTTGCGGGTTTACCTAGAAAAAAAGAAAATAAACTCTGAGCCAGGGTTTTCAAGGTTTGAGGGTTTAAAGAGAGCACCCTAGTTTTTTTACAGTAAAAGCTCAGTCAATTGCCATGTTCTAGGAGAGAGAAAGGGTTAAAAAACCTGAAAACGGGCCATGTGGGATCTTATCGTAGAGGGTGAACATTAAGTTTTTTGCCAGCAGAAGCTTTGGCGGATGCCCCCCTCCCGAAAAGGTGTCAAAAGGTAACACAAAGTCAGGGCCAGGTGTAGCTTCTAGGAAGAGAAAAGAGAGAGAACAAAGATTAAAAGCTGAAATAAAAAGCAAAAAATGCAAAAATTTGGAGAGTAGTGTGGGAATGTAGCGAAGAGGGTTAGAGTGGTCATTATGTCCTCCAGCAGCCTAAGGCCCCATAGCAGCATAACTACAGAGATAGCTCAAAGGATAACTTAAGCTGCTCTAAACCCTATAAAAAAAAGCTTTATCAAAAAGGAAATTTTTAGCCTAGCCTTTTAAAAGTAGACAGTTTGTCCATCTAGAGCCCACTGATGGCCATTGGGTTTTAAATTTAAAAACCCCAACGATTGGGATACCCCCTCTCTGTCAGATTGACCATAACGATTGGAAAAAAGGGGGGTCATACAGGTAGCAGAAATGGGGGGTGTTTTTTTTCACCCCCAACCATAACTGACCCCTTTAGGCTAATCCTGACTCCCCCTTTTCTCCATCCAAAAGGGAGGAAAAAAGAGGCGGAGGGAAAAAAAAGGAAGATAGCTCAGGATAAAAACCTAAGCCACTCTAAATTTTTTAGCTTTATCAAAAAGGGAAAATTTTTAAGCCTAGCCCAAAAATAGACAGGGTGTCTGCCTCATGGACTAAAACCCTTGGGGGAGGTGGTTCCACAGGGAGAGGAGCCTGGTAACTAAAGGCTCTGGGTCCTATTCTACCTCTAGAGACTCTAGGAAACCCCCCGTAAACCTGCAGACTGAGAACGAAGTGCTCTTTTTAGGAACGTATGGAACAATCAAATCTCCTGATGTATGATGGAGCTAGCTCATTAAGGGCTTTAAAATGAGAAGGAGAATTTTAAAATTCTAATTCTGGATTTAACAGGGAAGCCAATGAAGGAAAGCTAAAGTTTTGGGAAATATGATTTCTCTTTTTAAATTTTTATCAGAACTCTTGCCTGCAGCATTTTGAATCAGCTGAAGGCTTTTACCGCATTTTGTGGACATCCTGATAGTAAAAATTACAATAGTCCAGCCTTCAAGAACCAAATGCATGGACTAGTTTTTCACCGTCACTTCTGGGCAGGGATATTTCTAATTTTTTGGCAATGTTCCGGAGATGAAAAAAAGGAAATCTTAGAAACCTTTTTAAAATATGGGATTTAAATGACATGTCCTGGTCAAAAAAAAACCCCCGGGTTTTTTTTACTTTTTTCCCGGGGGTCAATTTTTTAATGCATCCCGGTTAATTTGTTTTAAATAAGCAGTTTCCCTTTTTTAAATACTCAGGTCCAAAGATGACAACTTCTGTCTTGTCTGAATTTTAAAAGCAGAAAATTTAAGGTCATCCAAAGTTTTTATGTCTTCAAGACATGCTTGTGGGTTCTATCTAAACTGGTTTTTTTTTTTTTTTTTTTTTTTTGGGCTCATCAGGTTTTATGGGATAAGTAAAGCTGAGTACCCCTCAGCGTAACAGTGAAAAATTTTTTTCTATGCTGCCTGAAATTTTTTACCTATTGGAAGCATATATATAGTAAAAGAGAATTGGCCCCAAGTACTGAACCCCTGGGGTTACTCTACAATTAACCCTGGAGTTTAAAGATGATTTATCCATTTCCATGAAAAAACTGGAATCTGTCAGACAGGTAAATTTTAAAACCCAGCCTAGAGCTGTTCGCCCCCGGATCCCTACAGCATATTCCAGCCTTTCTAAAAGGAATATTATGGTTCGACTGTATCAGATGCAGCACTGGAATCTAACAGAACCAGAAAAGACACAAGTCCCATTATCTGAGGCCCCATAAAAAATTTAAATTAGTGACTTTCAGGGGGCTGTTTCAGTGCTATGATGACCGGGAAAACCCTGACTGAAACTTTTTAAACGGTCATTGTTGTGTAAATGCTCACCCCTTGATTAGCAAACTATTTTCTCAAGAATTTTAATAAGAATGGAAGATGGGATATAGGTCTGTAATTCATTAAGTCATCTCGATCAAGTGAGGGTTTTTAAAGCAAAGGTTTTTAAATTACAGCTACCCTAAAACCATGGGGTACATAAAATCCATTTACTAAGGATAAATTAATCATATCTAAAATGGGGCTTGTAATCAGAGGAAACACTTCCTTAAATAATTTGGGTTTGGGATTGGGGGTCTAACATACAAGTTGAAGTTTAGATGAAGCTAATATTTCTGATAACTCAGGAAGCTCCACAGGATCAAAGCAGTCCCAAGCACAGAATCAGGATCTACAGTTACTTTCCAATGTTGTCTCACTTGCTGAGGATGAAGTAATCATCTTCCGGGAGTATATCAAAAAATTTTTTTTTTTAATAGAATCATTTTTATTTGGAAAAAAAATCCCATAAAATCATGACTGCTGAGAGCCAAGGGAATGGGAAAGGGCCCAACACCGAGCTATGACTCGGTAAGTTTAGCAACTGTACTAAAGAGAAAAAACCTAGGATTATTCTTGTTCCTCTTCTATTAAAGGGATGAGAAAAAAAAGCTGTTTTGGGCTTGGTGAAGTGTCCTTTTTTATACAAAGTAGGCTATTTTTCCAGATTAAGTAGGAATCTTCTAGGTGTGTAGTGCGCCATTTTTCCTCTCCAATTTTTTTAATATTGTGCTTTAGAGTATGCAGCTCTGAATTAAACCAGGGAGCTAGCCCCCCTATGAATAATTCCCTTCTTTTTCAAGGGGGCTGCATTGTCTAATGCACCACGCAATTTATGAATTAAAACTATGAAAAAAACAATCAATTTGTTAACGGGGCAAAAAAAGAATTATTGCCCTCCACTGTGCTTTTCAGTGATAATGAGGTAATCAAAAGTTGAAAGATTCTTTAAAGGTTGTTACAGCATTGTCTTTATAATGATCTACTTTAATTTACATTTTCTTTAAGGGGGTGGGGGTACTCAGTTAAATTTAAATTAAAAGGTTATTTTAAAAAAAATGGTCAGACAGGACAGGGTTATGAGAAAATATTGTTATGTCTTTACACTCAATGCCATATGTCAGCACAAGGTCCATAGAATTAAGACAAAGGTGGGTAGGTCCCTGGCATAACTTCAAAAAAATTGCCTAATGGTTGTTATGGAGACTTAAGCTAGGTTTACTTTTTTCTGTTTAACCATGTGCTGTCATGTCCTGTTCGGCAGAGTAGCACTCAGAATTGTTGTTTGAGTGCAAAGAAGAAGCCCAACAGATTTACTTTCACAAGTGGAGCATTACGGCTAACATTATGTTGCTCTGCTTGATATTTATAGAAAAGAAACTTTATTAGAAACTGCTTTGGTATTATTTCAATTGTTATGGACACAGAGTCAGAAACAAAAAGGAAAAAGTAAGAAGCACGAAAGACAGAGAGGAAGGGCAAAAAGGAAAAAGGGAGAGAAGGAGAAAAGAATTGAGGAGAGAAAGAAGGATGAAGAGATTACAAGATAACACCCTGCTTGCTTCTATACCTGCAGAAACATGTGTAATAACAGCACTGTAAGTGCACTGTACTAATGAATGCAAGATGTATTTAGTGGTAACTGCGGCTCAATTTTTAGAAAAATTTTTTGTATCTGTTAAACCCCCAAATTTAACCAAAGGGTTTTTTGAGTGTGAGCGCATTTGTGTATATAAGGTTTCTCCATAAAAATATGCAATTGCAAGTGTGAGTGTGAGGATCCACAAACCTGCCCCCCTGGACCTGAGACAGACACGGAGGAGATCCGAGCCACAGATATCCAAAGGCCCCCCAGAGCACGGGAACCCCAGGAGAACCACCGCTGCGACTACTGCAAATAAATAGACCTCACATTCTGCGGAGTGGTGACAGGCAGACCGCCCCAGCACCAGCCTGGACCAATGCCAGCACCGCCCGAGCCCAAGCGACCCCGGCCTGGACCCCGACCCCACCCCAGTCCCCGACGACCCCCATCCCCATTTGGAGAGGGGGCCATGTACAAAAGACATGTACAAAAGACCTGGTCCAAACAAGCCTGCCAACCAGAACTGCCACAGGATGAAATGGTCCCAACCCCCAGTGAATTCTGATCTCAACCCCCGTGAGCCCCCACCCTCCCATGAACATGAATCTCTCCACAGGGCCACCCCCAATCAGGACACAGATCTCGAAAACATGCCCCCGAACCCAAACACCATGAATCCCCTCCCCACAGGGACACACCCCCACAGATGAGCGCCATCCCCGAAAAGCCAACAAAGATACACCCACACAGCGCAAGCTCCACACACAGCCCCCTCCAAGCACCCCCGCCGTATCCTGCCCCCACCACACAGTGCACCACGACAGCAAGGCAAGAGCCCTGCGCAACGCCACCCCAGCCTCCGCCCACAGGCGACAGAGAGAGCAGACACCACCGAGCACCGTGCTCACAATGGAACACTTGACACCACACCAAGACAGGCACACGCACTGAACATGGTGAGAGGGTACGAGCACCAACAGTGACAAAGTTCTGCTGTCCCCACCCCTGAGAGCGGGTTTCGCATGCTGTCGCGGCATCTGGTTGAGCACCTTCCAAATTTTGTAACTTTTGTAAGTTTCTATAATCCCTCATAGAGGGAATTTTGGCCCATTGATTATGTGCTGCAAGCTGTAAAGAGGATTCTGTTTGTCATAAGACATGGAAAAATATGCAGGGTCGGTTTGTGAAAGCCAAAAAAAAAGTCCATTGAAGAAGTAGTTACCCAGGTGGAAACAAACCTGTTCCACCCTACATACTAGAGCCATAAACACAACAGTCATGGACATTTGCGGTACTGTGTGCAGCCATTTTTAGTGTGTTACTTCAAGTGTTTTTTCTCTTTTATGCTACATTTCCACTGGTTATGTAGTCCACTGCCACCGGTCTTTTCAGAGAAATAGTAGAGATAGTAGAAATACCTATAGCACTTTTTTCATGTTGTTGTGACGTCAGCAGAATCCTGCACGACACTCTGAAGCAGGACTATAACCCTTTATGACCCCCAGATGCCATTTCTGCTGCTGTTTTCTCCCAGCTCCACAAGGCTCCACTGCACTTGCTCTCTCCCTTCTCGGAACAGAACCTGTATCTTTTCCATTAATCCACTGACCACTGGAGCTATGGCTTGAAGCCCTGCCTCCAGCCCTCAGTGTAGTGTGCTGTGCCACTATTAATGTTACTGTTTGACATTAACACATTAAAGTAATCCGTGTGAATGGGTAAAAAATAAATAAATAGTGAATCAAAACAAAAATTCAGGAAATACAAATAATATTAGTATTATTGTTTTTTAGGAATGTCTTATGTATGTTTTTTCATGTATAAAATGATACACTGGGATAATTATCTTTAACACATCCCAGCCAGTACTCATAAAATAAGGCTCAGGGGTTCTGATGTGATTGGTGTTTGGCAGGAAATCGGAGAGAAGAGACGCCGCTGTCTGGTGATATTTAGTTCCATCTAGTTATGTTTGGATTTGTATGGGGACCAAAAAGTGTGGCATCAGTGACAAACTAATTTTTTAACACATGATTCTTCCCCCCCATTTAATAAATGAACAAATAAATGATTCATTTGAAAACTGCATTTTGTACTTACTTAGCTTATCCTTGCCGGATTACATTTGATTGATGTTATGAAACATTTAAGAGCGAGAAAAAAAGCAAAACACCTGTAAGGGGCCAAGCACAGCACTGTATAAAATTAAACTAGACTAATGGATACTGTCTATGACAACAATGTCTCTTAATAACACCCCTTTCAAACCACTCCAGCCAGTTCCTCTTCCTATGTGTGCTGTGTTCACATGAACACAAACAGGACTCTCAACAGCATGCTACACGTGCACATCTCTGCAAACAAAGAGCAGTGTTCAGAAGGTGCTGGTACTTATACACATGAATACTCATGTACAAAAGCCAATTGGTCGTACAGCAACCTTTCCCTTACAATGCACTGTCAATCACCCCCCGTTGTAAAAAGGACACGCTCACAAAACACACAGGACTATTTCCATCTTGTAAGGATAATACCGTGTGATATGTGCCTGTGTACTCCCACTGTCTGGTCGCTCGTGTAAAGACTCTCCCTTGTCTTGGGGAACCAGAAGTAGGCCAAGTGTTTGGATGTGCTCATTTCAGATACTATCGCTGTGGATCACAGCCAAGGACATTTTAGCTTCAAATTGCCAAGCTTGGGACTTCCAGACATAAAACATTAATCAGATTTTCAGCTAAATGTGATTATAAAAGTAGACACCGCAGGTCAGCTAAGCTGTATTTTATGTGCCTTAAATACTGAGGATATCTAAAGAACTTTGGTACTTTAGGGGTCTATATCCTACATCTGGCCAAATTAAAACAAAAACGCAATTAATGGTTGAAACAAGAGGCACACGCAAAGTGTGGTATAAATGAATTATGAGTAAGCTGTAATAAAAGATACGTTCAAATAGACTGACCTATTTTTTTTTTTAAACTGAGACATGGCATAGTTAAAAAGCAGCTTTGGCCCATCATCCTATGACTCATGAACTAAAGGAAGAGCCCACTAATCTTTCAAAAGTAGCCATAAGTATAATGTGACAAAAAGTTACAATTATCTTAACAGCTGTTTTAACAACAAATAGGCAAAGTCATAAGAAAAAGGATCCTATTGCAACCAGTCTGTGTAAATATTGCAGTCTGCCTTAAAAGCAGGCTGTAATCAACTGAGAAGGTGAAGATTACATGTTGGTGTTTATAAAAGCCTTCAATTAACTTTAAATAAACCGTTTGGGATCAAGCATCTTTGCCTGGATGTAAGAGGGTACTGAAAGGTCTGGAACTTGGATTTATACAATTTTCCATGGATTTTTACATTATTGGTGGTAGAGATATATCCCAATCACTTTTCTGAACTATCTCCAGAGCATTATTGGTGAGTACATTTTTTACTAATATATCTGAAAGGTGTGGCGTTTAAATGTACCAGGCCCTCTTAGCCTTAAATAAACTCAAGTGCAACCAATTACCTTCCAAAGTTGTCTCCTTGTGTGTAATTTAACCTCAGGACAAATCTAGCTTTGACGGCTTCAGAGGTTTGTGAGAGAACAGTAGTAAACGGTCAGAATCATGAAGACCAAGGAGATAACGTTTCAGAGAATTTTAAAGCAGGGTTAGGTTATAAAACAATATCCCAAGATCTGAACATCTCACAGAGCTCTGTTCAATCTCCAACCAAAAATGGAAAGAGTATGCCACAATTGCACCAGTTAAAACATAGCTGTCCACCTTAACTGACAGGCTAGGCCAGGAAAGCAGCCAAGAGGCCCATAGAGACTGTGGAGGAGGTGACCCACAGCTCAGGTAAGAAAATCTGTTTGCAGGAGAACCATTAATTATGCATTCCACACTGGTCCATATGGAAGAGAGGCAAGAAGAAGGCCACATTTAAAACAAAGTCATAAAAAGTTCTGTTTGCAACTTGCCAAAAGCAAAGGCACACAGTAAATATGTGGAAGAAGGTTCTCTGGTCAAATGAGAACAAAATTGAACTTTTTAGGATGCATGCAAAACAGTAAAATATATTGCATATCACCATGAACAAACCATCCCCATTCTAGAAAATGGTGGTGGTGACATGATTATGAGGCAATGCTTTTTATCAGCAGGGACAGGGATGCTGCTTAGAAGATGGGTGTTTATAGGGCAATCCTGGACAACAATCTCAATTGTACAGTCAGAGCCGGAATTCAATGGCCTGTCAAAGTCTAAACCTGAATCAAATTGAGATTCTCTGGCAAAACTTGAAAAGTTATGTGTACAGCTGCATCCATCCAGTTTGACTGTATGTAAGCTGTTTTGCAAAGAAGACAGGCATAAAATGCCTTTAAATGTGTAAAGCTGTGGTAGAGATATATCCCAATCACCTCTCTGAACTATCTCCAGAGCATTTCAGAACTGTAGTGCACCTATGAAAATGGCTATCAGCTTGCAAATCAACGTAAGTATATCTTTTGAAAGGTAGTGTGAGTCAATGTGCAGGCAACATTTGCTACTTATTTCTTTTGACCTGCATGGTGCCTGTTCCGACTCACAGAGTATTTATTAGCAGTCATCAGAAAACCGCTAATTTCTCCATGCTGTAAAGAAAACACATCACATCGAGAATGGCAGTGTTTCCACAACAGACCTGTTGCATCATGACCCGTCTGCTGGTCATTATAAATTGACGTGTCATCCCACTCGCTGTCTTGTCACTGTCCCTGGCAGTGTTTCCATTGTTTTCAGCTCCCACTATTATTTAGTTTTCTCCCTACTTTGCCATGTTATACCCACAAACTCCAGTGTATTTTATTGGGATTATATGTGATAGACAAACACCTCCCTGGTAGTGTGCAGAGTTGTTAAGTGGAAGAACAAAAAGATACATGATTCTTTCAGTAAATAAAAACCGGAGAACCATGTTTTGCATATTTATTACCTCCTGGCCATATAAAACCCCTAAATGAGATTAAATGCAAGAAATTGCAATTACCAGTCACATAATTAGTAAGCCTGGTCCACATAAACAGGGCAAGGATAGTATTAATCTGAGAAGCAGCCAAGAGGGCAATGGTAACTTTGGAGGAGCTACACAGGTCTATAGCTCAGGTGGGAGGATCTGTTGACAGGGCAGCTATTGGTCAAAATACAGACTTAAATCCAATTGTTTTAGTTGAACATTTTCTATTTTTTTTCTTAAGCCAAGGAGCATTTATTTATATAGCACCATTCATACACAAGGCAAACCAAAAGTCTCTGCAGAACATTGGTGGAAACCCAGAAAAAACTTGAAATGATTGCATAAAAGAATCAAATGTTAAAATGCAGATTTGAATGGCTAAATTAAATATCAGTTTAAATTAAAGTTTAGAATTAACATTTAAACTTCAATCTCAGGCTTTAGTCACTAATCAGTGATTGGGCAAACAGCTGATTAAAAGCTGCAGTAAACAACAATGTTTTCAGTCCTGATTGAAGGAGCCAGCAGTTTCTGGACATCTCAGGTGTACATGGAGTTGTTCCAGAGCTGAGGAGCAAAGAAACTAAGCCAACACTCTTAATACCCGAGGGGTTTATTTTCAGCCAAAGACTACTTAGTGCTTTATTGACCAAAAGGAATTTTTAAAAATGTAACCTTTTACAAACAGGGAGCCAGTGCAATGATTTATGAACCTTTGTGATATGATACATTTCCCCTGTGTTGGTCAGGACTCTGGCAGAGGAAAGCTCTGCCTGTGTATGTGTCTGTGTGCTCCCTGGCCATTCAAAGGGGGAATAACAGGAAACATGAGGTTGCCGTTGCTTGAGGAGGGCTGGCCTCGCAGTAATGAGAGGAGTCAGGTAACCGTTCGTTTCTCACCGACCCTGTTCCTCCTCACACACGGGCTTTAAACACGCTGAAAACCAGGGAGATTATCACACTTTCTGCTGAGGCTGCGGATCCCCGCCTGAAGCTAACTTCAGAGAACTTTAAATAAAGTTTCAACCTCTGACGTCGCGTCCTCCTGCTGCCTTCAATGTGACGGACGTGTGGCTGCGGAGCGGAGCGAAGAGAACCGAGCTTTCTCAGGTGGTGGGACTCGTGTTTTTACTCCCCCGTTTGAGCTGGAGCAGGATATTTATTCCCTTTACTTTTTGTCGGTTGTCTGTTTTTGTTTTCTTTTTTTAAACCTGGTGTATTTTTTCACGTAAGGCCAAGACGCAAAGCTTGAACAGGTGAGTGCACTTTGGCAACTTTTTAGCTTGAATTTGACTTGGCAAGTTGTTCGTACGGGCTCGGCTGACACCTTTTGAGTCAGGGCCAGATGGTGGAAGTGAGCCGAGTCAGAGCTGGACCGCCCTAGTAGCTGTTGACTTGTCTGACCTCAGTTAAAGATAACGTCCATTTTCTCATCATTAATAAAAGTACCCTGACAATAAAAACACAGCTGGCTTATGACGTATGGCTTTCCACTGCAGGGTTTAACAATGCCCCGCGCTTTTAAAGCACATTGTAGGGAAAGAACAGCTAATTCTCATTTGTTTGTTTTGGTTGACGACATCACAAGCAGTACGAGCTGATCAGCTGGCATTAGTAAACAGTATGGAGGACATACAACGTTTGAGAGATTTTAACACTGATTATGACATGTTTACCATGAATATGAGTTCAGCCTTATGTGTCTGAGGCAGTATTTGATTCCAGTGACCTTATAACTACGATGAGAAATGCTATGGAGAGTGAATGTGTGCACATTTGTGAGTGCATTTTTCCTTCTAATTGGTTTCTGTGCTTATTTGTCACTTGTACGATATTCTGCTTGTATCACCTTAAATAGTTAGGGGATTTGTGAGTACTGAAAAGGGAGAGTAACGTGGAAAGAAACAAGAACAACAAAAATTGTTGCATTTCAATTCTGACCAGTTGCTTTATGATCAGAGGTACATGCTTGTGGAAGCCATTTTTTGGAGCGGTACATATTACATTAAATAATGATTTACATAAAATAAAATCAAGGAAAATAGAAAAACTGCTCATGTTGTCCTGTAGGTGACAAACAGTATCTAAAGTCAGCCTGATTTTACAAAAACGTCTGACTAGTAGGTTTAAACAGCACAGCTGGATGGCATATATTTTTACTTTAATTGTTGTTAGAAATTGGTTAAGATTGTATTTGTTAGTCATTAAATCAAAATCTTCATGGAGTTTGGATTGTATTAAGCAATAGTTTGGCATATTTGCTCTGTTTTTAATGATTGAAGAGCCATAGTTGCAGCTGCATCCTGCAACACCCCCCCTAAATAAACACTCCAATAAAATTACGATTTCTAGTAAGGCCAGCCAGTTTAACCACACAGCTTATTTTCTGATTCTATGACTCAACACAATTCTGTAAAGAACAGCACTGCCTCGTTACTTCTAGACACAGGACTGTTTGACTTTATACAGCCTTGGCATGCAGCTGTGCATACTGATCTTCACAAGCTGAGAGCAGCAGGAGCTGCTTAGGTGTCCCCTCTTTCTGTCAAACTGAAGAACAGAGGTACTTACAGCCACATCCAGGAGGTGTTACTCACCTCCGGCTTAATTTGGCGTTCAGATGGTAGTTACTCTCATGAAGGTTTGTTTACAAGCACACTTCTCAAGTTTCAAAGAAAACATTCTCGTTAAAGATCTCGTAAAAGGATACGGAGAGAAGATAAATGTCAAAGGACCAAAACAGTACTGCTCAGCACTTTTTCATGACACGTTTACAAGAAATCTTGACTGTCACCCTCTGCCTTACCCTTCTGATCATTACGCTCTTTAATGAGGTGTTTAATAGAGTCTTCCATCAACCCTGGAACTCGCATCACGGCCAACTTAATCATGTTCCAGTTGGAAGTCTGAAACCAGTGAGATCAGATTATTGTTGCATTTAGAGATGCACTGAGAAATCAACTAGCGACAGGGATCTGCTGATGACTAGCATTCTTTTTACGATCAAGAAGTGCCCAAATCTGAGTGTTAACAGGCTGCAGGAACAAGAACACTCCTTGGTGTGGATACTGTTAATGGCTGAAAGTTGGCTATTTTCAGTATAAGTTAGGTGTTGAATGAAGCCAGAAGAAGCATAGATATGTAAGAAGCCATTTAAAAAGAAACTATACATTGACATGTGGAGACATGTTGGCGGTTCATTCAGGCCGCAAGAGAGAGCAAGACTTTCAACAGATAACAGGAAGGTTGAACATGTTATAGCTGTTTTGTCCTTCCGGGTTTCCACCTCTGTCTGTCATGTAACATGCTGAATTTGGAAATGTTGGTAGCCTTTTCGAAATCCCAGAATTGAGCCAAGGATGTACATTTTCTAGAATACACACAGTTTGCACCACCAATCAGCAAGCGTCTTATCTTTTCAAATGGCATTAAAAAGAACAGGAGGAGAATGAGACTCTGACAAGGCCCAGGGAGATTAAAAAACTGAAAGAAAAAGGAAGGGCGAAAAAAAGAGTAGCTGGTAATGATTAAATCCTCCACTTCTTTACTTGGCAAACATGATCAAGGCTGAATTTTCAGCAAGAGGAAAATTCCTCACTGTCCCATCACCTCCAGCCTATTTCTCGATCATGTCCAGTTTCACCATAAGACTCGTTAGATTTATAGATATCCCTGCCCTGTGGTTGCAAGCTGAAGTAGCTTGTTTTAGAATATGAAAATGACCTGTTTTTTTCAGGGGGTTAAATGTATGCTGTTGAGCGTTGCCTTATAACGTTTGGTAGTTCTTTGTCTTTATGTGGGTGTACATCATACAACTCCCTTCACGTTATTATAATGGCCAAACAGAAAATTGGCATCTGTTGGCAGAGTGGGCATAAAGAAGAATGGTCAAAAACAGAGAGGCTAAAGATAAAACAGTGCATTGTTAAATAAACTTTCATTTAAAAAAACAAGTTCATATCTATGTACTTTTTTAGGAAGGCCTTGAAAAAACGCTTCCTTCATTTTCCGGATGTCTTTTTATTAAAGCAAACAGGAAAAGCTACCGTTATAAGCTAAACTTGAATAAATTCATTTGTTATATTGGTTTTACAATTATTCTAATTGTAAGCTATGTTAAAGAACAAGTATCAATAACAAAGTTTTTGTTTCTTTTGTTGACTCAGGGTCTTGAGCATTTTTTTAGACTATAAATTATCAGTTCAAAATGAAAGAGAAACTAAAACCTGCTGTTAAAATGTTGGCTACACCCACTCATTTAGTTTAAATGTATACGTGTCACTACAAACCTGTGTCTGCTGTACTGATATGGGCTAAATTGCTTCCCACAGTGCTTACCTGACTGGCAGCATGTTTCTGCATGATGTCACCTTATCTGTCCAAACATGCCTGAGAGACCCACCATGCCTCATCACTCAAATGTGAACCATAGTCCAAATCTCCTTTTTACTTTTTTTTTTGCTGCATGTCTCTGCTTTAGGGGGGTGGAGGTTCTTACAGCAGTTTTTAGGGATCTCTAAAGACTTAGGTGCTGCTGCATGTGTTAGATGGCTCAGTCCTAGCATTTTCACAGCTGGACTAAGTGAGCCAGCACACACACCAAAGCACCCAGCCCCAGACATCGAGAACCACAATTACACCAGGGGACAGAGACACCAGCCACTGGCAGGGACTGTGGCGGGGAGGAAATAGGCCCCACGTTTGATGGGGGGCCTAAACTGATACAGGAGAGGGAGAAGCCCAAGACCCAGCCCTACACAAAAACAAGCACACACAGTCACAATCACACATTCCCACCCTCATGCGTACACAAAAAAACACTCACGCACCCAACGTAAAGACACAACAAAGGATGTTGTACACTCACTCACACTCCTCATGCATACTCTATAATCACAGGTTCAGGTGCCGATACCCCATAGGGGCAAGCAGCCCCCGGACCCAACAGGTGGTCCCTTTCCCTCCGGGGTAAAGACGGGCAGACGGCCCCAGCACCAGCCAAGACTAGTGCGGCACCGCCCGGACCCGAGTGACACCGGCCTGGACCCCGACCCCCCGCCCGACCCCAGTCCCACACGACCCCATCCCCATCCGGAAAGGGGGCCATGTACAAAAGAGGGATCTACCTGGTCCAAACGACGGTTCTAATCTTAACCCCGTGAGCCCCCCACCCCCCTATGAACACCAACATGAATTTCCCCCGAGGGGCACACCAAACCAGGACACAGATATTGCACACATGCCCCCGAACCCATACACATTGAATCCCCTCCCCACAGGGACACACCCCCACAGATGAGCTCCATCCCGGAAAAGCCGACGAAGATACACCCACACAGCGCAAGCTCCACACACAGCCCCCCTCCAAGCAGCCCCGCTGTATCCTGCCCCCCACCACACAGCACGCCACGACAGTAAGGCAGGGGCCCCGCGCAACGCCACCTCAGCCTCCGCCTACAGGCGCAACATGGCAGACACCCCCGAGCACCGTACCCACAACGGAACCCCCGACCCCACACCAAGACACGACAATCTCACCCGGCAAGAGGTCCCCGGCCAGAAGCAAGCACCCGGGGCCGGTGGCCCCCACCACACCTCCCGCAACCACACAAACACACCACATCACCGGCACTGCAATGATAGCCCAGGGAGAAACATTAACCAGCTCAGCTCCACCATCGCCACTCAGCCGATTCAAATGCCGGTGACCCCACATCCAAAAAGAGGACACAACCCCCACCCACCCCACACGCTGCAACCCCTTCACACAAAATAATATTTAGGAAAATATTATTTCTCTAAATTGGAAACCAACAACCTTTCAGGATAAAGGATTCTTAATGGCTTGTAACTTATAGCTTGTTACCACCCCTTTAAAATCAAACATGTACCTTTAAAATACCATGAATAAAACGATCATAATGCATAGGCATTGATGGCATGTTATGGCCGATCTGTGTTTAAAACCACCCTTTAAATAAAGTTTATCTTAACTTTAAAACACAACACAGAACACATCATTAGTTCCAATCAACTCTCTGTTCACATTAGCTGAGCAGCTAGTCTGCTAGCACTTGGATAGCGGAGTTACTTAACACAAACAAAAAAACAAGGTCATGAAATAAATATTATTCCTATTATTTCATCCTAAACTAATTTTCTCTGCCCAAACACCACCTCTTATGTGAACGTTGCTGAGCAAAAGGTTTCCTGGGTGACCTGTTGAGGGAAGCGAAACTGTCCTAGTAATCCACGTGTGGGCATTAACAAAGGGACTAGCGTTGCAGCTACTCTCCGTAGCTGTGGTGGGGTCAGCTGGTTAGCCTTCCCGGCCAAACTGGACGACGAAGGCAGTTGCGGCTCCTTCAGTGGCCACGGTGCGGCGGGTAGCTCTCGCTACCTGGACGTGCACGCAGAAAGGCGTGCAATGCTGCGGCCCCATTGTCCGCCTTCAGGCAGGGATAATTAGAGACAGGGGCTTTCTGGTTGCTTCTGTAGCCTCAGAAAGAATAGTCAAGCAATGCTCGTCTTATTCACTCCCTTTCTGTATGAATGCTGGATTATGTGAGCAGCCCATCAATACTGAACTCGTAATACTTACTTGCTTTTGATCAACTGACGTTCGATCGAAGGTTTGTAGTTACCTTGGATCCTAGGATTCTTTGAAGGCAGACCTTCAGCTGATGCACATGGTTCCCTCCGTTAGCTGTGGCCTCAGGCGGAATGAGACCGCCATGTTGGAAAATGTTGTTTTTGTTTAGCTTTGACTCCTCCTCTTCCTGGGCTGAGCAGGAAGTAGGTTAATGTGATTTATTTTGAAAGTTCCATAAAAGTTTATACCGGCCTTTAATGTTGATGTTAATGATGGCTGGAGTCCCAACACACCAAAGGGGTACAGGGCCATATTTAAATATCTTCAAGTTAGATAATAGATAGATAATACAAGACGTTCCACTCTGTGAAAAATCTGACAGGACGTGGTAAAAAGTCATCAAAAGTGACTCTTGCACTGGCAACGCTGCTGGTGTAGGAGGTGAAAAGAACTCAAGTATCACCACCACGTACACCCTGAAGAATGTTGACCATGCTGGTGGCAACATCTTCAGGCAGACAGACCACCATCATACTGCTGAATTTCATGGATGCAGCTCAGTGAAGAAGTCGCTTCTTTAACTCAGGCACTTGGAGGCCTTCTTGGGCTTTACAAAATCTGATCTGGGCTAAGAGGAAGAGTTCTGGTCTCCTGTTTTGTGGTTAGATGACCAAAAATGGATGACATCCATGTAGTCTTCATTTCCTCTTACCAAGCATGGTGGTGGGAACATAATGCTTTGGGGTATTTTTCAGCCAATGGGATTAGCAACTTCATCATCGTAAATGGCATCATGAAATAGAAGACTATATTAAGATTATCAACAACAACATTATGCAGCCTGCAAAGAAACTTGGTTTGGCAGCACTGGACGTTTCAGTATGACTATGAAACAAAACACAGCTGACATGTTGAAGAAATGGTGGGCCAACAAAAATATCAACATTTTGGAGTAAATCAGTGAGAGCCATTACTTAAATCTTATCCAGAATCTGTGGAGGGAGTTAAAGATTAGTGTGTTTGCAAATAGGCTTTCCCACCTCAAAACCTTGAAGCTTATCGCACAATATGAATGGTCAAAGGCACCGATGGACATGTGAAAAAAGCTTGTCAGCTTGAATAAGACAAGGGTCTGGTAGATGTACTATACAATAAAGGCTTTTCAGTTGGTTATTGAGAAGGGTATGACAATTTTGAACATGGGATTTAATTTGTTTTTCAAATATAAAGAAAATCAGAAATTATTTTTGCCCATAATGATACGCCCATTTTTTGGGAGATGCCTGTGTCATTTCCAATCAGACACCAATCTCTGGATTGAATAAAAATATCTATACATTTAAATCTGCCAGGGGTATGAATTATTTTTGGCTCAACTGTACATTTTATGAATTTACAGACAGCTCAGAAAGACTATAAAATGAGTGTTTTGGTTGGCATCCAGCACAAATGTTTTCAGCAATCAGCAGTGAATGTCATTGAAGTCAGTCAGAGGTCTAATATGGTAAATGATTTGGCTGCTCTACTATATAATGTGATAGCGGGTTGAGTGAAAAAGGAAGATATTGGCGACACAGCCAAGACTGATCAACACTTCAACAACCACCGATAAAGATTTACCTCTCTTTTTGGTTCAAGCACACATTTTAAGACTGGCAGACCGACATGTGAATAGGTTTTTTTTTTTTTCCCCAATTTCACGCTATAAATTACCTAAAAAAATAACAAGCGACAGTTAACGCAGAACTTGGTATATTTCTTGGCGGGGTTGGTGTCCTGCTGGGAAAAGAAACTAAAATTCGGCATGCCCTGAGTGATGCCAAGAAGCTGTCTTCTGTCGCACATCCTGTGATGTGGTTTATGCGGTCAATTATGTGGTAAATCATATCTTTATATCTCTGCCAGTTCACATCTAATTTAGAGAAAACTCACCTGTTGCTGAATTCCAGAGTGTCAAAGGCGGATCTAAGTCCCACGCTGAAATGAGCCAGCTTGTTTGCTGGCCTTTGGAGGCTGGGGTTCTGTTCTGCAAACTGGTAGAAATGTTTTGCATGTTCAATATGGGGCATTTTTCATCAGAGGAGGTGGAATTAATTTTATTTAATGTCTGTTACAGCTGTCAAACGTTGTTCCAGCTGAACATGCAGTTAAACAATGAGTCATCCTCACTGCTTTGCTAGAGCTCCATCAGTGCAGGGTGTTATTCACATCCCAAATCATTTTGTCCATTTAAACATTATAGGTAAAACTCAGGAAGGAGCTGTGGTTCAAATTTGAAAGCTCTTACAATGTGATGTATTCAGGCTTGTGAGTGGTTTGAGAACCCATTTACCTTCAGTTATCTTGAAATATGTCTGGGTTCCTACTGGTGTCATTTCTGATGTGTGCGCCAGAGACTACATTTTTCTTATTTCAATTTTTAAGCCTTTTTTTAATAGTTTTTTTTTACTTGCTCTGATTTATAAACAGTCTTGTTACAGTGTTGAAATTTTATCTAAGATTCTTTAAAACGTCCATGTGTTTGCTGAACAGAAACACTGAGTAGTGGATGAAAAGGGGGTGTAACAGTACCACCAGCTCGCAGTACAAGACAAATACATGATGTTGGGTTCACGAGGACAAGAAAGAACTTCACTTTTGTAAAATAAGAATCCATTTTTTCCGTTTTCACAACAGGGGAACGTAAGAACTACTGCTTGTCCTGCTTCAAAATATAACTCTCAAACAGATACAGGCTGTCAATCTTAAATGGTGAATTTGGATTTTATTAGGTCAGCTTCTGTGAAGTTATTATCAATGGCTCCCTTACATGTACTAGCAAGATGTCTTAGCTGGCATTAGCTGACTTTAGCCGTTTAAAACAACTAAAAACAAAAAATGTCAGTCCAATAACCTTTTCAGTTTTGCCACAGTCTGTCAGGTTGTGAATGGCATCAAAGATGGTTTGTTCCTGTGCTTTCCAGGTGTTGTACTTGTTGGAAAACTATTCCAGTGAATCTAGAATTAGCTGATCTGTCTAATCAGCTGATGTTGCAGATTGATGCAGTGTACACTAGCTGGTAAGCTTAAACAACTCTGAGGATTTATTTACTTTTCCAACAGTCTCACAGCGATATTACTTATTTCTATGTCAGGTAAGAAAATTATTATCAATAAAACCTTCACAGAACCTTTCTGTCTCTGATTCTCATAACGGGGAGAGGTGACCGTTTTGTTGCATGACAACACGTTAAGGTGAATATACCTGAAAATCGGTACTCAAACAGTAGTTGTACTTTGATGTTTTTTACACAGGGAATTTGAGTTTAAGTGGCATTATATGAAAGCAGCGTCTAATGTTGTTCCTCCAGTCTTATTCTGTTTAATCCTAATGAATCAGATTAGGTTTAACCCACAGTGTGTTATCTGGTAACATGTGTATAGTTGTGGCTGAGCCTGTGAGGCCCAGCAGCCTCACAGGCTTTTGACTCTTTGACAATAGCCAAAATTAGCCGAGACTGGATTACACCAGTCCTGCATTCCTTTCCATCTGAGACAAACAAAGGACTGGAGCAAGCCAAAACATGTCCTATGGACTTTCGTTTGAAGTTCAAAAAGAACAGCAGTGTCTGCATTGGTGTAGTGAGGGAGAAACATCCTCAGAGCCTGAAGAGCTTAAACCATAGATGAGTTTGAGCTGGCTGTGTTTACTCTGGTTTAGGTAATGCTTCACTTCTCTTCTCTGTCTAGCATGTGAATAAATAGAGCCTAAAGGAAATCTGCATTAGTATTCCCACCTAACAAGATAGTTTTCATTTTAGAGTGATTACCTAATGTTATTCTGTTGCTCTGCGGGACTGCCACCTGACAAAACATGCTTCTCATTCCTGTAGTTGGGTCTTTGTAATACAGCGTGGTGAGCGATTAAACCACAGCAAAGCTTGAACAGATAAATTGCAGCCATCTGTCTCTGGATACAAATACACATATATTTGGCAGTTGCTTAAAACCTTGATTTGAGAAATTTTTCTTCTCTCAAAAAGCCAAAGCAATCAAGCCAAACCTTGTTTACGCCTCTACAACTGCACCAGCTCCACTGTGAATCCTTCTTGGTATTTACATTAACATTGTAGTTCACGCAAAATTGATATTGTTTTGAGAATTCAGTAGGAATAAGCTGGGATTTTCAGGGTATAATGTCACATTGCATAATGGAAGACGCCAGACTGCATGACTTGTTGCTGCAAAAGAATTGGCTCAGAAAAGTCCAAATTAATTATCAGTCCATCAACAAATGGACAGCATGTTATAGGTGTCATGGTGCTTATTATTAGAGCTGGTGGCTGACAACAGGGAGAGAAGGATGGGGGGATGATGAGACATATATTGAAGCAGCCATAGGTGGTAACGAAGAAGACAAGAGTCAGACATTGGCATAAGCACCAATCAAGCTACATGGTTTTTGATTCCCGATATTTGTCGTAGTTGGTTGGCGCGTCTACCGCACATAACCTCTGACCACTAGTTCAAGCTAATGAGCAGGGATTTTCTTACATGAAACTTGCTAAATGAGCAGAATATACTTTCCTTGTCTTTACAGAGTCCCACTGGGAGTAAAAAAAGTTGATATTGGCTGCCTGCAGACAGCTGCTTACCAAACATGGCGCTTGCAGCTTGCCAACTGTAGCTTCAAAACAGTGTTTCTTTAAAAAGAGTAATGAGAGGCAAGGCTTTAGTTTCCACACCATTACTGTGTTTTTCATCATTTCCAAACAGGGCTGTTCGTCTTTCATGTAAGAGAGGTAAAACTGTAGGAGCCTTCTTTCAGCCAGCTGACCCGCAGTGGACAGCAACAAGTAAGAGGGGCAGTGGGGAAAATCTTAGTCATTTTCTCTGGCTTTCCTTAGAAGGACTCCATGGGAACAGTGTGACAGGAATTTTTTTCTAAAGCCTTGATATCGGTTATAGCCCCTGACCAGTCAGCATATTTTCATTTTGTGTGCTTTACTTCTTGGTAGACTTTCTTGTACTTGCTAAAGATGCTTGAAAATTTGGTGTACCTTCATACCTGTAAATGGTTCATGCCTAATCATAAGGGGTGCACCGATTGATTGGCCGGCTGATTGATCGGCCCCGATTTCCTTAATTTTGGAAGTTTGGTTATCGGCTGATACTTAGATGTGAAACTGATCTTATCCACCGATCTTATCTACTTGTCTAACTTAGTGTGCAAGTTTTGTTTCTTTTTAAAATAAGAAATATGAAAAATTAAAGAAACTGCAATGCTTTAAACATTTCATTTATATTTCAGAGCACTGCATCATGTCTGTTCAAAACAAGTTTGTATTGTTTCACTGGTATTGTTCAATGTTTTTGAATAAAATAATATTCGAACTTTGAAGGTGTATTGTGACCTTATAACACCTGACAGTGTCAGTTATAAAAAAAAAATCTTCGAAAAATCATAATCGGCAAGTCAAGTTTTTCAAAGATTGGTAATCGGTGATCGACCAGAAAACTGCAATCGGTGCACCCATACTAATCATCAGCACACAAAAGCACAAATTCTCTTATAAAAGCACAGGTGTCACACTGACTCTTGTGAAAGCCTCAAGTCTCGAGTGAGTCTACACTTAAGATACTGATGGGCTGGAAACAGGCACAGCGTAACATGTCAGTAGGAACCTGATGAATAACATATTTGAGAAGTCACAGCCTCATTTGCTTGTTAGGACTTGTCAGAACAGGTGCCTCAAAATCTGATTCCCTCCTCTTCTCATCACTCCTTCAAGTTCTTGTTCTCTCGCTCATTTGAGCCTTTCTGGTTGCCTGCAGGATTTTCTTTTTCTCCTGCTTGCATGTCTGGGATTAATTTGTCTGCTGTTCATTTCTTCTTAGGGCTGAGGCAGATTAAGCATTTTATAAGACTGAGAAAATCCAAGAAGTACATGTACATGTGCACACTATCTTGTGGGATGCTCAGAATAAAGAGCTTTAATTGCTGTAGTTCACTTATGTTCTGTTAGTGCCTCAAGGAAACTTTACCTTCAGCTATTATCACCCATCTGCAGAGTTCAACACAGCAAACTCCGTGCATTTCAGATCAAGGTTAAAAATGTGCTGCTTTCCTTTTTATCTTGCATGCTAATATGTCCCTCCGCTGCCTTTGTGCAATGTGTCTGATAAAGCTGTTGATAGAGTTTGTGTGTCCCAAAACAATAAAACACTGATTAACTGTCTTATGGGGGGTGGCAGTTGATAATCCACTGTCTTCTGAGCAAGGTCATGACTGAGTGGACTTGAAAACAAATTAACTCAAAATCTGCCCAAACCAGTTACATGTTTTTAACTGGAGCAACAAAAGAGTTTCTTGCCTCAGCTTGTAAATTGTTTTCTGGATAAAGTTTGTTGTGAACCTCAACATTTCTGCAGTATTATTATTATACAGTCAGAACCAGATATACACACACACACTGGATATCTGTTTTACCAAAATCAATTGTAATTGCCTTTTGCCAGAATAATGCAAGAGAGGTCTTTTAAGAGTTTTCGTCTTTAAATTCTGAAGGTTACTTACATTTCTTTGGTACTCTTCTTTAGAACTGCTGTAACTGGGTCAGGTTTGTAAGCCGTCTTTCTCAAACACACCTTTTCATCTCTGCCCACAAATTTTCTGTTGGACTGAGATCAGGGTTATGTGATGAAGAACATTGTTTATTTGAAAGAGAAGGCTTTAACCTCCTGACTGATGTATTGAGATGTTGCTTCAATATTCCCACATAATATGCTTTCCTCATGATGTCATCCTTTTTAAGAAGTGCTCCATTCCACCAAAACACCTCCATAACACAACGCTGCCACTGCAAAACTTCAAAAGATGGGATACAAACACCACCCTTTTCCCTCTAAATCCTACAATGGTCATTATGGCTGAGCACTTATAGTTTCACAAAACCATAGCACACTGTCCCTGACTGTATTTGCGAACTGTAATCTGGCTTATTATGGTGCCTCTGGAGCAATGGCTTCTTACCAACTGAGTACCTTTTAAAACACAACTTTGTTCATAAGCTCCTTTCACCCAACACCTCAAGGTGAGATTAGAAGACCTCACATTATCTGTGCAATGTCTTCTATGGCAGCAAGGGGGGTTGAAGTCGACATGTCTATTATTCTGAGCTGACAATTGAGGTGCTGTCAGAGCCAAAATAGTTGACTTATAAAAAGATAATTTGACTTTGTGGCTTGAGGGTGTGATGAAGTGATGACAGAAGGTCTGTGTGACTAGTCTAATATGAATGCTGTGATGCATTGCTTGATCCTTGTCTGTTTTTGTCATTAAAACCATTTTGATATTAAAAGAACACTGAATGGTGCTCCAATGTACAATGTTTCACGCACAACTCGGCATGTACAAAAATAAACGTTGTTTGAAAGTGTGCAGTAATCCATGCAAACTTTTTCAATTGACAATAACAAACAATAACTCATCTACTGAAATATGACTCCATTCAGTTTTATTTATGGAGCATAAAACCCCTGAGGCCCCTGATCACAGAACTTTTAAGGGTGGTTTCCTCAGTAGCTGTGACACCTGAAAATAGAACAAAGCAGAGAAGTTTGCAGTTTCATTGAGCTAAGCTTAGCAGCCTGAAGCCTCTGATGTGTGTTTTTAGAAACAATAAGGTTGTGTTTTTTGATGTGCTTAATGCACCACCAGTGTGGGCTCCCCTTTAGAATCGGAGCTGTACGACACCCTTTTTATGCCTAGTATAAGAAATCGACTCCAGTGAGTTCCACTTCATACCCCTTGTTGTTCTGCAATCCCATCTTGGACCTTTTCCATGAGAATATGAAGATATGTACTTTGTGGACAATCTTGCTGATCGCTATAGCCTTTCAGCTGATGACCACTTTCACCCTCTTTGCTACATTCTCACACTAGTCTCCAATTTTGCATTATTTGCTGTTATTTCAGCTTTTAACTTTGTTCTCTCTCTTTTCTCTTCCTAGAAGCTACACCTGGCCTGACTCTGTGTCTACCTGTGACACCTTTCTGGAGAGGGGAATCGTCCGAGCTTCTGCTGGCAACAACTTAATGCTCACCCTCTACCGATGATCCACATGGCCCTGTCTTTCAGTGTTTAACCCTTTCTCTCTCCTAGACATGGCTACTGGCTGAGCTTTTACTGTGACTAACTCTATGTGATCTCTTTCAGACTCTAACCTTGAAAACCGGCTCAGAGTTTTTCTGTTCTTTCTTTCTAGATGAAACGACTAAAGGAGCTACATCCATTAACATTTACTTTTCCTTCCCATAGAAAGTACTCCTGGATCAGTGCTTCTTTGTTCTCTTTGTGTCTCGGCTCTGTTCTCTTTAACCCCCAGTCGGTCGTGGCAGATGGCCGCTCACACTGAGCCTGGTTCTGCTAGAGGTTTCTTCCGGTTAAAAGGGAGTTTTTCCTCTCCACTGTCGCTACATGCATGCTCAGTATGAGGGATTGCCCCTAAGTCAACGCCAGTGACTGTCCACTGTCTCTACATGTTCATCCAGGAGGATTGAATGCTGCAAGTCACTGACTGGATGCAATCTGCTGGGTTTCCTTAGACAGAAAAACTTTTTATCCAATTTGAATAAATAACTGAATCTGACTGCACTGTTCAATGGTTAGGACTAAATGGAATGTATGTACCTGACTTTGGTGAAGTGCCTTGAGACAACATGTGTTGTGAATTGGCGCTATATAAATAAAACTGAATTGAATTGAATGTAATGAGTGGATCGTTATATTTTGTCACTTTAGTTTGTTGCTTTGGCCACAATTTTCTTAATCCTACATTCCTTCAGATCTGTAATTTCAGATGTACAGATGCAACTAGCAGATGGTGATTTTAGCCTAGCTTACTGATCAGAAACTTCACCAAAAATGGTGCCACTCAGAGGGCTTTTATGTAGCCATTTACAGTAATTAGACTTACTTCAGCCATCTGTGTGTTTGGCAGAAGGCATAAAGAGTAAACAAACTGTGCCTTGACCATGTCACTAGGCTCGGTAAAGAGGACTTGGTAGACTTGTTTCTTGTACTTTTATGTTGATCAAAGAGTAATCTTAAATGCAAATGTTCAGTAATCATGTCTGAGTGAATATGGTGAGAATGCAAAAAGAAGCATCAGCAAATTTAACAATTAATCATCTTTCAGTCAACATGCATTATTATTTAAATCTCTTAGTTTGTTTGGCGAGGACATTGTGGAACTATCATTTGGACGGTGATGATCACAATCTGAATGATATGATCTGAATTTGAATTTTTCCAACAGATTTTGTTAAATCTTGTAAAAAAAAATTACATCTGGTACAGTTCATGTCACTTTAGGTATTAAAGGCTACTTCTTAAGTTTCCACATTCTGTTTTCAGTTTGAGTGTTGCATTCTGCAAGTTTTCAGTGGATGCCTAATAAGGATTAGAAAATTACATCTTTATTTTTATTGCCTTGTACAAAACATTTGAATGAAATGTTTGTTGTGGTTTGTACTAAAATCAGCAACGCACTTAGATCATGAAATAGCATAAACCTCCTTTCTGGGGCTTTTTCATGGTGCATGGCTGAAGTAGCTTGATAGTTGTTGAGAATATTTTCATATGTACTACATATGTACTAAAAAATAGAAAATGGAAAGCCAGAGTTGACCTAACTAATCTTTGATTGAAGACCCATGTCATTTTCAAGACTACAGTGAGGGGCAATGATACAATAAAAGCAATAAAATGATGTCCAAACACACACACAGAGATACACAGACGCACAAACACACATGCACACAAACATTAAACGTAAGAGCCTACTACTACTCACCAATAGATGTCACAGCTGTGAAATCAAGACAATGTGTGTGTTATTGTGCTTCATGATGAAAGCATCTATGACGGGGAACTCCAACTCCAGTCCTCGAGAGGTACTGCCCTGCAACTTCTTGATACATTCCTGTTCCAACACAGCTGAATCAAATGGTTCAATTACCTCCTCAGCATGCCATCAAGTTTGGCGAAGCCCTAGTAATTAGCCATTCATTTGATTCAGGTGTGTTGGAGCAGGGATGCATCAAAAAGCTACAGGATAGTAGCTCTTGAGGACGGGAGTTGGAGACCCCTGATCTATGATGTCTTCCACATTAAGGTGCTTGTGCACGTTCTGCATTGAATTGCTATTCCTTAAGTCCCCACTGTTGCTTCTCAAGTAGTTTTTAACACGCTATAAACATGAAAAACTGCATTCACAGGTTGCAGACGCAACAGGCAATGTACACGAGATAGACAAAAGTCTGTTCAAATCAATAAATGTATTCTTGTATGGCCCCATTGACTGCACTTCTTTGCAGGATATTTCCTCAACATCTGACGCCTTGGTCCATCACTGGGCGACCGGCTGATGTGGGATATAACATTACCATGGAGGAGGGGGTCAGTGCTAGCTCCACTGCATTGCTGGAGGGGTGTTATTGCCGGGGTTGATGTTCCACAAACTGTGATTGTAACATGTTGTTTGACATACCAGCATACAGAAAGGGTGGCAGCAGCTTTACCATGGTTTTGTTAAACTTGCTAATATGTAAAACATCTGACTAGCCATTAAGCAGCTACCGAGGCTGCTTAAGGCAGGGGTCAGCAGTTGTTGCCTTATGCATGTAGTAAGGACAAAAACATATTTGTGTGTGTTTAAGACAATGCATTTTTAGAACAATCAAAACCCAGGAATTTTATTGATGTGGTAAAAGTATACAATTTTAATGGTAATTATATTTTGAAACAATTATATTACCTGTCACTATGTTATCATGGTATGGTGTGGTTTTATTCCTATTTAGGAGTTCAGAAAAAATACTGTTAGTTTAGGTACTTAAAAATTCTCTACAAAATACCCTTTTGGAAAGCTCAGTTAGATTTTAGTAGAGAAGGGGGAAACAGATTGAGCAAAATACTTTTATTATAATCAGTTGCTTCAAATCGAGACTTGGACTTCTGCACAGGCAACTACTGCTTAACGATTCAAGTATAGAGTAACACATTTGGCTGACACAGCACTGCAAGCTATCTTTATTTACTGTGTATGCTGTCACTGATGGAAAGACATTGTAACATCCTTTATTTAGATGTGGGTCTACCAGCCTCTGTTTTTTCAAATTCAAATTAAAAAATACTTTATTCATGCCAAAGGGAAATTTTCTATGTTCTCTTTTGATGACATGTTACAGGTTTTCCTTTTAATCAACACCAATACCATTGTCAAATGCTTAGCTTTGACGGAACATTTTCTGCGCAGTTTCTTAGTTGTTATTGAATTCTCCAAGCTGAGATTGTTTTCAAATCGAGCACATAGGACAAAACATGATTTTCATTCCCTTCAGTTCTGACTGCATGAACCTAAGCAAAACTGAGAAGGATTCCTTAAGGAGAATTCATTACTGACTTAACAGTGAAACCTGGAAACATCTGTCGCATTGCTTTATTGAGCAGCCACAGCAGAGATCAGTGGGTGTTTCTGCAGTGGGCAGCAGCAGGCAAAGGCTAAGATCTACCTACCTCCGGCTGAACAGAGACTCTGTTGTGTGCACACAAACTGCTGTGCCCGTGTGTCAGTTTGCATGTCGGTAAATGTGTGTGTCTGTTTATCAGTGTGTATGTGTGGTACGTGACAGCACACCTAAATCTCCATTGTGACTGCAAAAGGAATTTGCCTCTGTGGGTGCGTTGGGGGGGGGCGTTTTTTCTATTTTATCACTGTCTCTTCTCTCACCACTGTTTAGTCAGATTGTCAGTGCATTAAACTTGCTAACCACTGAACACTGGGACCTGTTAGAAGATTTCATTTGATTTTTCCCTCGCAGTGATGCCTTTGATGCTCTGAAGCTTACTTGCTCCCCTGTGATCATTTGAGCAGGCTTACCATATGTATCTCAAAAGTCAACCCACAGATATTTATATGACAGACAGATCATCTTCTTGTGTGCTCAGAGGTGCACACATTATTTGGACCTCGCTGTCACTCATAGCACCTTGGAGACGTACTCACACACCTTGAGCCTTTTCATATTTTGTCACGCTACAACTAGGGCTGCAACTAACGGTTAGTTTGATTAATCTGTCGATTTGTATATGTTTTTTGTAACATTTTGGTCTTATTGCGCCCGCGGGTAGGTTGTTCTTTGAGGTTTTACCCCTTCTTTATGACTCCTCTAAATAAAATCTGGTGTAACCAGTTCTCTCCAGAAGTCGCTTAATTGGTAAATAGAGTCCATTTCTGTAGAATGGACTCTATTTACTGTAAAATGTCAGTATCAATGCAGCTGTTCTGTGAAGGCCTCAGATGTTTGTTAGAGAACATTGGTGAACAGGCTAAAGACCAAGGAAAACAGCTGACAGGTCAGGGAGAAAGTTGTGGGGACATTTAAAGCAGGATTAGGTTGTATAAAATGTATATTAAAACATCTCATTGAGGGCAGCACGGTGTCAGATTTGGTAGCACTGTTGACTTGCAGCAAGAAGGTCCTGGGTTTGACTCCCGGCCAGGGATCTTTCTGGAGGTTGGATGTGCTCCCCGTGCATGCGTGGGTTCTCTCCGGGTACTCCGGCTTCCTCCCACAGTCCAAAAACATGACTGTTAGGTTAACTGGTCTCTCTACATTGCCCTTAGGTGTAACTGAGTGTGTGCTTGGTTGTTTGTCCTGTGTGTATCTGTGTTGTCTTGCGATGGACTGGCGACCTGTCCAGGGTGTACCCCGGCTACCACCCATAGACTGCTGAAGATAGGCACCAGCTTCCCTGCGACCCACTATGGAAGAAGCGGTAGAAAATGACTGACTTACATCTCATTGAACACTGGAAGTTCCATAATCCAAAAAAATAAGAGTATGGCTCATCTCCAAGCCTGCCAAAACATGGCCATTCACCTTGACTAATAGGTCGGGCAAGGAGATGTTTAATCAGGGAAAGCGCCATGAGGCCCATGATAACCTGGAGGATTCTCACAGCTAAGGTGTGAAAATCTTTTGCAAGGTTTACTGTTAATCTTGCACCTCACAATTTAAGCCTTTATAGAAGAGTGAAAAGAAGGTTACTGCTGACAGAAAGCCAGAAGAAGTCATGCTTGCAGTGTGCCTTAGTAAACACATGGGGGAAGGTGCTCTGGTCCAATGAGACAATATTGAACCCAACAGGCAAAACTTTGGGTGTGGATAACAATATGCACTACCCATCACCCTGAGGAAACCATCCCCACAGTTAAACCTTTTGGTAACAGCATCATGCTGTTGGGATTCTTTGCTCCTACAGGGATGCTGGTAACAGTTGATTAGGAGATAGTTGGAGGATGAAACCTGGGGAATACCGGAGGAAAACCTGTTGGAGACTGTGGAAGACTTGAAACTGAGGCAAAGGTTCACTTTCCAGCAGCACAAGGACCCTAAACATAAAGCCAGAACTACAATGAAAGGGTAATATCACAACATATGCATGTGTTCGAATGGCACAGTCATAGTCTAGACCTAAATTAAAATGGTAATCTGTGATAAAACTTAAAAATTGCTGTTTTCAGATGCTCTCCATCCAACCCAACTGAGCTTATACTATTTTTCTAAAAATATTGGACAAAAAATATGTGAAAAACTGGTAGAGACGCACAGGTTTTATAGCAGCAAAAAGGTGGTTCCATAAAGTATTGACTCAGAGGAGCTGAATACAAATGCTCTACAGACTTTTCAGATTTTTATGTGGAAAAAAAATGAGAACTATAATTTCTCTCTCACCTACAAGGATGCACTACATTGTGTTGGTCTGTCAAATAAAGTCCCGATGAAATACGATGTAGTTTGTGAAGTTTAAGAGGTGTGAATTGTTTTGCTTTGAGCTGTAGGTATCAGGCTGCAGCTCCAAAATGCTCTTCTGTATTAATGTAGTGTTTTCATTCCGCTGACCTGAACTGTCAATTAGAAGAAACTTGTGCTGTTTCAGCAGTGCCATCCAGACCCCACACGTTACCCCCTTACCACCCACATGTGTACGGTACAGACAGACACACACAGCCTCCCACTGTATGGGAGATTTATTTCTATCCCAGTACGGAGGATATCCATCTCCAATAATATGATTCCTGCTGCAGAGTCTGTAAAGCAACCAAAAATCAATAACTGATGAAAAAGCACTTTTACAACAATTCACCCTGTCTATCTCTCAAGCTACAGAGTGATTGCCTCTCTCGTTTTCCCCGCCTGCAATTGAAGTTCGATCTAAGAATTTGTTTTACGACTTTCTGGCTGTTTGAGTCAGGCTCTTCCTGAGCGATGGCTGGCGATGACAGCAGAGGATGCTTAGGTTTAGAGATCGTGGGACTGCATGTTCCATTTCTAATCATCTAGTAGACATTGTTTGTGCTCTTCCTGTCCCTATATACACGGGTGGGAGGATATTTTCAATTTTCAATGGCCTTGGTATGGTTTCTGTCCGTTTTGCTGGAAATTCGAAACGGTTCATGTTGAACTTTTAACTTCACTCTAAATAGCAGCAAGTCGTCTGTTATCTCAAGTTTATGGGTACTCAGTTTTTCCAGAACCTCTGCAATATTCAGTATATGCTATGTAACAACAACAAAATCATAAATTTTGACATCTAGAGAGGGAAATTCAGATTTTCCTAACCAATCGGCGTCTCACCTCCTGCACATTTTTTGTTTTTACAGTGATCTCCCACCTCCATGCCCCAAGTCTCACTGAAACACTGCAGAAACATCAGCTATCTGCAAAGCAAGGCATCATTATCATACAATAAGAAAAGTCATAGGGTGGCCTTTGAAAGATGCTCTCTGCTCCCACACCACCCACACTATATCCAGAACCATTTCAGAATCCAAATACTTGTTTTGTGTTAGCAGCCTTTTTTCTCTTTTAGTGTTCTGTCTGCCTTCTGGATGCAAAACCTCTAAATTTCGATGCATACAATTTAGGTTTAAAGTTTACAACAGTCATCAAGAACATGCCTCTCTCTAATCTTGGGCTTTTAATTTTCCAGAGTTGAATGATGATCTAACATTTAACTTAAATAAACTTTAAAAACAAGAATTGGATGCACATGTTTAAATCCAGTGTGGATCTTCTGTGACTCTCACAGGTTCAAGGTCATGCATATAATGTTAAACATATACATACACCCTGACCAATATCTGGTTAAATGTCACTAACCAAGTTGCAGAGAAACCACATTCCTCTTTTTTGTCCATTGGCAAGATTCAGACGTCATTCAGGCTGGATATTTTATTATGCTTCTTTTCAGAAATAGAAGAGCTAATTTAAATTGGTTGGTCTTATGGGAAAGATGCTCTTAATTTCTAACAGGGAAGTTAATAGCTGCTTAATGTTAGCCTGCTTTAGCCATTTCATTTCTACAACAAAATCTGTCCAACTTTTCACCACAAAGCAGTTGACTTGAGTTGAAGTTGACCAGTTTGGAGTTCTCCTTGTGCAATGCACCATTAGCACTGGCAGCAAACCAGATGCTCAGCACTATGCTGCCGCCACTATACTTGGCACAGTGTTCTTAGGTCTGAGAGCTTTACCTTGACTCATCTAAACATTCTTCCTGTTTATTGTGGTCAAATGAATCAATCCTTGTCTTGTATTGCTATAAAGCGTTTCCCCAGAAGGCTTCATGCAGGTAACTGCATTTTCAGTCAAGCTTTAAGGTGTTGATGTTTCAGCAGCGGTTCTCTCTTGGTTGGCCCAGTCTGTGATGATGTAAAACTAACTTCACTGTGCAGAGAAAGACTGGTGTTCCAGCTTGTTCCAGTTTTTGATCAGCTTGGTCTTCCGCGGTTCTTGGGTCGACCTTGAACATTATGACCAGTTCTCCTTGGATCCAAGGAAAACTTCTACACAGTTAGGTTTTCCAGCAGGACAATGAACCCAAATACACATCAAACCTAGTTTTTGATTTTTTGCTTTTTGCACTTCTCAGCATCAAAATTATGATCTTCTCTTTGCTTGTTGACTGTGATTAAAAATTCTGTGTGCTTCCTTTTTAGTTGATAAAACCCAGCCGTACCCTGTGTTAAAGAAACTGGAACACACCAAGCTCACCAGTCTCGATCATAGATCCAATCATGCAGTCCTTGGTCGCAGAGGCGAACCACAAAGTATGAGCTGTTAATACTTGGTGATTCTAGTTTGCATTCCAGGCCCCCTTCTGCTCTTCCACCTGTTTCCACAGAGCTGATGTCACTAAACTAGCACTTTCCTAACACCCCATGAAGCAAATATACATCCTTATATAAACATGCACACATGCATTGCTCGGCAAATACACACTGCATTCTTATGCAATTGGACGAGAACAAGCTTTCAAAGAAAGAATTCTGATAAGTTTGCAGAGTCTAAGAGGCAGCTGGACATCTATAGAGACATTTAACTTGGTCTGCTTAGGCAACAACTGCTTTTATAATAAAATATTTCTTTCAATTAATTTCATTACAGTTTTATCACAACAGCCTTTTGCTGCGGATTTGTCTTTTTTTTTAGCATTCGTGCAGATTTTAAAAAATTCTGTTACCAAATATGCCTCTTTTTCTAAACCCTAAACCAAAGCAACAGCTAGTCAAACGCAATGTAACATCCAGCTGATGGTATGATCAAAATGCACTGGCCTTTTAGTGAGAGTCCTATGCTGCAACTTTTTGATGCATCTCTGCTCCAACATACCTGAAACAAATGGCTGAATTCCCTCATCAGCATGTCATTCAGCTCTGCAGAGGCCTGGTGATGAGCCATTCATTTGATTCAGCTTCGGTTAAGACTGGGAATGGGTGAATGGGTGACCCGAATTTGGGGCATTTTATTCAAGAAGACTTGACGTTGTAATTGCTGCCAAAGGTGCATCGACAAAAATATTGAGTGAAGGCTGTGAACACTTCAGAATATTAGTAAAGGACTGTTTTACTGATTTAAGGAATCTGGACTGAACATCGCCAGAAGAATATAGGAATAAAAGAACATTAGAATATGACAATTTATTTTGGAAATATTAAGTGTTGCCTTTACAGAGAAACTACCAAGGTAAATGTGATTTTGGACAATAGACTGTCTGTGCTGTGATCCTGCACAAAAACTCCTAAAATCTTATATAGAGAATCAAACAGGGTTGAGATGAGAATGGCGTTGGCTGAGTGGGCTCCCAGGTTATGACAAACCAAACCTGAAATTTTGACATAATTGCATGTAAGCTGTGGAGTTATCTCCAAGTTTTTTCGCATCCCCAGTTGGCTGAAAAAGAAATAATTCTGAGAAAAGCTGTGACAAAAAAAAGAAAAGCTGTGACAAAACGTTTGGCCCGTCTGTCAGCTAATTTCAGATGATGTAACAGTAGTTTGTACGAACTGCTGTTGCATCATTAACAAGTTTGACTCAGTTGGATTGTTGGGACATTCTTCTGGCTTACCAGTTTAGTTTTGGTAATTGCTGTCAGCTGTGGTCCCCACATCACAAAACACAATACAGGCAGTGGTAATTTGCCTCCATGTATACATCACATTTTACAAAGATGCATTGTGTGAAAAGCAGCCAACAGGTCACTGGAGAGCGGTCTTGATTTAAGGCATTTAAGTTTCATAGTTTCATAGTGTTGTAGCTCTGTAGGGAGTGAAAGCCTGTGTCCACCTACTTTTCTCATATAGGCTCTGATGCATAACCACACTTTTTGAAATGCTCATAAACAACTCTTGAAATTGTGACTCTGAAGCATATTAGTTACGAATAGAGCTGCATCTGCAGACAGCCTAATACCTTTGTGGTTTTGCTGCTCAGTTAACAGCTGATGTTGTGATGTGGAGGTGTGAGATCAGATCACAAGGTCACCTGATAATATCAAGTTTAAACAAAGGCTCTGACCATTGTGTCAGTTCATTGTGTGAGGACGTGTGGGGTGTAGGGAGAGTAGCCCGTAATCCTGTGAGTGGATATATTTTAAAGCTAAACTTTGCCTTTGTAAATGATCTGAGCTTCTTTGTTATCAGGCGCTTCCATTGGACAAATTCCTTGTTGGGTTTTAACTCCTGTTGTTGAGATGTTTCTTGTCATGTTTTTATCTTGTAACATTGTCATGTAGAGAAAGTTTGTTTATAGTTTGTGTTAAATATTAAGTGTTCTGTATACTGATTTTGGAATCAGTATTTCTTTGAGGTATATGAGATTTAATGCAACTGAACAGAGGTGCTGAATCAGTCCCACACCAAATTTGTAAGCTGCTCTCCCTTCTTAATTCTTCAAAATGATTGTGGGAGTCGTGTGAACATTCACAGTTAAGGTGTGAAGATTTGTGGTCAGATCAAAGAATTCAAATGAAACAAAAAAAAAAAAAAATTCTGACTGTTTTCATTATCTGAGCACTGCATATTAAAGACGGCACATATATTATGTAACATGTAAGTGTATCATACTGTTTCTGACTGGTTCTGCCTCTTAAATTCAGTTTCTTCATCAGTTTTCATCTTCTGTTTCACCTGATGGGTTCCAGTTTTTCCTGATTTAAATCAAGGGTCTATCTTTTGGCATATTTCCATTATGTTACCTTGAACCTTTATCCCCTGAAACTTGGTTACCCTTAACTTCTCATTTCCTATAGGCTAGTTGTTGTGTGTGTTTTGGCAGCTTTGCTGTGTTTGTGATACGTAAATAACATAAAGCGGGTTGTCTGGCTCTCTCTTCCACACTGCTGCCAAGTGTATATGAGAGAAATGACGAAAAGGACTCCTTTTTATTTTTGTTTCGTGTCTCAACAAAAACGAGGCATGAGACGTCGCCCGGAATGACAGAGCAGGGGCCCCGCCGTGGAGCCAGGCCTGGGGTCGGGGATCATCGGTGAGAGCCTGGTGGCCTGGTTACTTCTTGCGGGATCTGGCAGGGCCAAGCCCGAATGAGAGACGCGAGGTCATCCCCCAGTGGGCCGACCACCTGCAGAGGGAACCATGAGGAACAAACAGGATCTAGTGGCGGTTGAAGGCAGAGACCTCTGCGACCTGATCCCCGGATGTTCAAACTGGCTTTAGTGATGTGGAATGTGGGTTTTCTTTACCTGTAAGCCATAATCATCAAAATTACAAGAAACAAAGGCTTGGAATATATCACTCTATGTGTAATGATTCTATATAATATATGAGTTTCACTTTCTGAGATGACTGGCAAAAAATATTTCACTTTACGCAATATTCCATTTTTTGGGATGTACCTGTATGTATCTTTGACTATACATATATTACAAACATTTTTGTGTGTATAAAAAAAAAAGGCGAACAGGTTGACAGTTCAACCTGTGGCTTATGACAACACTATGCTTTAAGTATTACAATGCTACTCCTTTCTTTAAGGATATTTTGTGAGTTAGCATTATTCTTCAACTTTCGTTGGGGGGAACTAGTGATTAAACACAACTCTTCGCCCCTCTTGACGGCAAGGTGGATTATGCTTTAAGTGTAAAGAAAAAAGGAAAACAAAAATTGCTACACCTTTCTCCAGGTAATATTTAGCAATTTGGCTTTTGATTATCCCCCTTTCCGGCAGGGTGGATTAGATTAAAATAGGGGTTTTAATCTGGCATTAAATCCTGTTCTTTACAAAACATAAAATAAACCCATAACATTCCTGAATAGAAATATGCATCAAAATCTTAGGCCAGACTAAAATTAACTGCAAGGTAAGTTCAGTTTCAAATCGTTGTCTTACTCAAAACACAGCTTCTGGGTACAATTATGCATAAAAATCTGGCTGGACAGGAGGATTTACCGAAGTTATATCAAGTATCAAGCTTTTACTTACACAGAAGAAACCAGACTGAGTCAAAGCATCTGAATTGTGAACTCCAGGAATGTCACAAGTTATATTATTCTCCTGTTTTTAAGCAGTGACATCTGATGTCGATGAGCTCTGATGTTGTGAGTCCTATTATTTTATTATTTCAAATTTTGTAATTATTATTATGATTAACTTATTTAATATTTAATTGAATAACCATTCAGTCTGTCAAGTGTTGTCCTGTGAATACCAGCACAATAAGGCGGTGCTATTAGGACAATAGAGAAAAGGGTGAAACGAGCTCTAGCATTACTGAACAGCAAAACTCTGCACACTCATGGAATAAATTCACACAATGTCTTGAAATACAAGAATTTATTAAAGAAAATGTTTCAACTCCAAGTTAAGCAATTCAGTTAACAAACCATTAGCTATACTAGACCAATTTAGCTAAAACTACCAAGCAAAATGAAGGAATAAAGAAATGCATGAACTATATGCAAATAAAGGGACAGGGGAAACGATATAAATTCTTAAAAAAATGACCAATAAATGATGCAACTTTATCATTCAATGTTATGTATGTTTGACAACCAAGGGTTATCTTAAAGAACGTGGAAATAAATTAGTCTTAGTACTAACATCGTTAGAGACAGGGTCTCTGCTGGGAAACTCTCTTTAACACAGGTTGCTCTATGTAGGCCTCAAGCCACACTTGTACTTAATCAGCCCTTCCATATGAACGCTAGAGCATTTTGATATAGACGATCATACTGAATATTCAAGAGTTATGCCTTCTCAGCCGCAAGAAGACATTCACATGCATTGCCTCTCTTGTCCTGGGCAGAGAGTCGTATGGAATGAGCACGACCGAAAGTGGGGATAGAGTTTTGTTCAGGGATTCCAAGTTTGATTCCTACTCTTCCTGGGTTGAGCTGGAGGTTAGTGTTTATTTAAAGGTGCCGAGAGGTTCATACGGGGCTCGGATTGTGTACAGTCCAGTCCGTGTTCCATCCATGTTTTAATCCATGGCTGGGGGCCCAACAACATAAATGGATATGTTTATTTCTAATGAGGTAAATAATACACCTTATAATTTTTTTTAAATAATTTGCAGTCATCCATAACATTGTATTCATATTGAATAAAATGTTCTAAGAAGATGCATTGACAATTAGGACTAAGGTGTAAACAGTAAATGATTTGATTTCATAACCTACAGCGGTGCATTGTTATAGACTTACTAGTAGCCATGCATCTGACGAGGAAAATATTCATTTCAGTAATTTGAGATTTGACTCGGACTTGGGGTGTAATATTTGAGACTCGAGTGGACTTGGGGAAAAAGACATGTGAACCACTCTGCTTCATACTGCTCAGGTTCTTTTGGAAACCAAAACAGCTTTAACCTACAACTCCAACAGCTCCTGATACCTTCTTTCATGTGCAGGGTTCGCATTTACTTTCCTGTCACAGCTCATTCCCTGCATGCTGACATTAACAGATCCGAATCCCAAACCAGCTAACCACTTGCTACACCTGGTGTCACCTCGTTTCCCTCTTATCTTTTTCTTTCTCTCAATCTTCCTACCATCTCCTAACTTTTTGACTTTGTCAGCCTTCCCATCTCTGCTCTCCTGTATCATGCTTAATTATTGAAGTCATTGTGTGTCTGCAGGGAGCTGCTCATCAAAGCCTCGGTTTGTGTTTGCTTGTTTATCTCAGACTGCTATTCTAGGCGTTCTCCTCGAGCCCTGATGAGACACAAGCCTCCACTCCCCACGGAGGCTTATACTGTAAGCTGTCACTGCACCTTTAGTCATTCAATAGCCTTCCACAAAAAAATGCTGTCTTTTTGTAGTTCTGTTGCTCCACGTCGCTGTATTGTTTCTGAATTGTGTCTGTGTGTATCTTTCTTTAGGGTTTTGTGATGAAAAGCATGTCAGATTTTCCACCATCGCATTGTTTTCCTTTTTCTTTTATTTCTGTCTCTTTTACCTTCTGCTTGAAGCACATTGATGTGTTTCGTCAGCATTTTATGTGGGACCTCTTTTGTGACCCACCCATCTGCTTACACCTGGAGGGCTCCAGAAGGAATCCCTCTGGCATCAGGAAGATGAGGTTTCTATCTATAATAACTAACATCCTCTAAGGCCCTGCAAGATCTTCCATTCTGAGGGAGCAACAATAGCCTGCGCTGTACTGAGCTCCCCTCTGGGGAGAAAGAAGAGAGCTCATTTGTAGCGTGTGTGAGGTTTTTAGGTGTGTGCGACATACCTTCTTTACACACACCACAGGATTGTCCTTAACTGAAAGATCTACAGTTGTAGCCAGAAGTTGACATACACTCGTCACAGTCATGAATGTTATATTTTAGGACTTTTAGTGATTTGTTTGAACTGTTCTTTTTTCAGGGTGAAATGATGATACACAGACCTTAAAGGAATGGAAATTATAGTGGATTTTCTTTTTTCCACAGGCCCACTTATTTGCATATATGCCATTAACATTTGGTCAAATGTTCCTTTGCACTTTTCCTTCTACCAGACACTTTTTGTAACCAACATCAAGTTCCAGCATTCTAGCTGGATATTTGACTCCTCTTTGTGCATAATTTCAATTGTTGACTTTTTAGGATATCCAATAAATAGCCAAAAGTTTAGGTCAGGGCTTAATGTTAGCCTACTTTCTCTTTTTCAGAACCTGTTCTGATGTTTTTTCACCAACTTGTGTACCAGTTTTAGTTATGTAGATGCTAATAGGATATGAAGTGCAAGAATCTAAAGGTAGTCTTTGCTCTTTATTATCCTAAACACTTTGTGCACAACACCTGTGATACTGCCAGTAAAACAGCCCGACAGCATGACGCTGCCACCGCCATGCTTGACAGTTGCTACAACGTTTGATAAGAACATACTTATAATCATTAAGGTCAAACAACTCAATCTTCATCTCATCTGACTGTAAACCTTCTATCCAAAAGGCAATTTGTTTCTCTGAGTGGGCAGCTGAATAGTTCAGTCAAGCATGGAGAGTAGGTTTTGGAGCTAGGGCTTCATTTACCCTCCCGAGTCCAGACATTTCACTGCTAACACTGACAAATAATCCAGCAGTTTCCAATTCATGGCAGATTTGAGCCTTGGCTGTTCCTCAACTGTTTTTAATCCTTCACACATTAGCATATATCTGAGGGGGCCTGCCAGTTGTCAGATGGTTGAAACTGAGAGGACAATGATCCTAAAGGTTCATCACAACTAATTTGGGAATAAACAAAGCTGGCTAACATTAGGCTTTCAGAATGGCCCAGATTTAGACTGTACTGAAGATGAAACCAAATATCAGTGGGTATAAACGGGTATTTGTTTTTATGTGTGTGTGCAGTGTATCCAGAAAATATTCACAGTGCTGCACTTTTTCCACATACTGTATTATGTTTGAAAAACCTATCCACCCTTGTAATTATTCCACCCTGGGAAAAGAACTGTCTGGGTTTAAATCAATCGTTTCAAAGCCCGGATTAATTATATTAATGCCAACGAGTGTATACTTCTGGTTTTCATGATGATTATTATTATTTTATATGATAAAAGCAGAGATTTCTGAGCGGTTTTCCTTCTTCAAAGTTCACTTTTGTTTTAAAAGAATGATTTTCTGAAAACAGATTCCTTGTGTTCTTTTTTTTTTGTTGGTGAGAACATGATAAAGTGTCGAGGAGTTGGAGGCTGTGTATGGCTCTTCTTCAAACTGTCTTATGTACCTCTGAGTTTTGAAGAACTCAAATATTTTCCTATTTAGTGTTAGCTGCAGGGGAAAACAAATATCCCCTCTGCTCCTTTTTCTCAGACAGAACTTGTCATGACAAAACTTGACGATTAACTATGGATTGGAGGCGGATGTTCCTGAGGTTTTTAGTGGGGACTGTGGGTCAGAGAAGCTCTGTAGTTAAGGGCACATGCGGCTTTGTGCTTGCCAAAGTGCACACTTTGCAAACTGTGAAGGCTTAACCTGAACCTCTTCCTCTGATCTTGCTCCCACTCATCAGCTTGCCTACTTGGCCTCTGATGTAGCCGAAATGAGACTGCAGTTTGGGGACCCAACTGCAGAAATGCTCTTTGATTCTCCTCTTACAAAGATGAAAACAAAAAAATCTGACAAAAAGTAGAAAAATCACAAACCAACAGAAAAATTATCTGTTGGTTTTTAGAGGAATTCCAGGGGTGTTTTTTTTACATAAGTTTAAGGAGCAGGAGGTCATTTTTTCCAACCCCCACGTGATAAAACCTGGATAGTGAACTGATCCAGCAGAGTGTGCGTGTATTTGTTTAACCTCAGAGCTCTAAACTTTGATCCTGTCATGGTGTGTGACAGGTGCCAAGATGGATGAGACCGAGAAGTATCAACAACGACTGGAGGCCATTGCTGTGAGTAGACACGCAAACGCACACGCACACACACACAGCGTAAAGAGACTAAGCTGCACTCTTGGCGCTGTCTGCACATTTTAAATATTGTATTGAGTGCGCAGTGTGATGAGGGAGTGTGTTCCTCATCCCCTGAAAACAGTTTGCGGATGGTAAATGAAGGTGGTTTCGAAAATTATGAAAGAAATAGAAGAAAAGAATTGAAGACTCTAATTTAAATGCATACCTTTTGGGATTTTTTTGTAATAAATCTTTATAGAATAGTGAAAAATAGTGAAAGTAGTAAAGTGGACCTGGATGCACAGCTTTGTGGACATAAATCAGATTTGGTTCATCCTGCTATCTGCAGACATCACAAAACAAATGGTCCTAAACCTGCTTGTGAATAGCTCCAGAACACCACAACCCACACATCACTATGCAAATCCCTAGCTCTCCAAACAGCTACAGATAAGGTTTGTTTTACATATGTCAAAAATCTATGCAGGTACAGCCAACATACTCAGAAAGAACAGATTTACTAAAACCACAGAACAGGCAAACAATTTTCCTTTGGCATCTTCAAACCATAACCTTCAGCATGCATGTGTAGCAGTTGGCAGCCAAAAGTCAGCTCCTCTAGATCTAGGACTAGAACTAGAAAAAGGTGGATTCCTCCTTCTGAGTCAGGGATAAGTCATCGACTCAAACAGAGGAGGTCACATATCTTGTTTTTTTTCATCCATGAGTGATTGTTGGTGGGAGCGGGGGATGAATTGAAAGACTGGGGTTTTGGCACCATAATGCAGGCCGGGAAAATAGAGGTGACCCAAAAAGAAAAGCTCTCAGTTCACCAGTCTGTTCAGGTTCAGACCCTCAGCCGTCATCATGAAATTTGTGGATCATGACTGAAGGAATGATATCCTAGAAAACAGCTGCAGAGATGACCTTTCTCTGTAGGGTGGCCGAACCTAGAGAGCTTCAAGTACAGCCAACAAACCTTCTTCATTCTATGAAGACTTGCTGAGGTCGTTCAGGTCTGCATCTGATCAGATTGGATTGGATTTGTCCTCCTAGTGACAACTAAAGGAAGATATTTCAACTTTCTTTACCTATTCTTTCTTTTGGTCTTCCTCAACACAACCCATATACCACACCCTTTTTAAAAACAGCAACACTGCTGACCAAGGTGCTGCACAGAAAACAGAGCATTCAAGGAAGACAGAGTAATGATAAGAAGAAGCAAAACCACAAGATAGAATCATGATAAGAGAAATTGAGGAATCCAAGAAGTAAATAAAATCACAGTCAACGTCTCACTCTGTGTTGATGGCCAGAGAGTAAAGGTGTGTTTTGTTTTAAGTGAGATAAAAAAAATGCTAGTAATGAGAAAGTTGGTGTTTCCATGAAAAAGTCATGAAAGCTGCAAGATCATATTTTTTTGTTTTGAAATCGTTCTATCAAACATTCATAAGCTATGTGCTCTTTTTACCACTGGGAGTTATCTCCATAATCTCCTCTTCAGCTCATTGGATACATAAGGTTTGAAACATCTTCATTTGCTGTAACTGCTTATAAATGGCTCCCATTGGCATGAAAACTATTCATTAGATATGTAGTGGAAGTACCAGCAAAAATGACCTAAGCAGCCATTAGGTAAACATGTTAACATTACAGAGAAAAAGCTCGATGGAAAATGGGGGAAAACACTGAAAGTGTAAGAAAGTGGCTCTTGGGAGCGGATCCAAGGATGGACGGATGGGCGGGCAAGTGGGTGGGCAAGCAGACAGAGGCAGCGGGGTGAGTTGAATAACAAAAAAATAAAGCCCACAGCACGCAGGAGGAAGCAGATGCACGAACATGGGCAGGCCTGGCCTGGGAAACGGTATACTTCAGCAAGGAGTAAACAGAACAGGAGTGGATATAAAGTAGATGGCACAGGTGAAAACAGTGAGACTGATTGACGTGGTGGAGCAGGTGGGCCGAATGAAGCTGATTATGGAGACGGCAGCAGAGGCTGACAGCAAAAACATGAGTAAAACTAATCAAAGATACTGGGAATATTCTTACAAAAAATACTAACAAGAATAACTTAAAGTATAAACTAGAAAGCTTAATGCAAAGAAAAGCATGACAAATACCAAACAAAAATCTAAGAGACAGGAAAATGCTAAAACTCTTTAGAACATAACCCAAAATACTACAAATCTAACAGAAAGACAAACAAACAAAAACACATTTTGGGTCCACAGCAACAGGTTGCTATTTGAGCAGCTCTATTCATGTATTTGAATGATCTGATGAAAGCCCAGACCTCCATCTGTGGCTGGCTCTTAGGAACGTTATACAGCAGCAGAAGCCAACCGGCTTGAAAGGAGCTGGAGCCGTTCTATTCCCCCCTGAAGCAAAGGATTACAATCCATCCGCTAAGGTGTGCCAAACATAGAAACACTGGCAAACAGAATCATTTTGGGTTTCTTTTATTCTTTTATATACTCCTCATTACCCCATTATCAAAGCGCTGGATATGTTAGGCTAATTAAATGATAAAATCCAACCAAAAAACAGTTTTGAATCCAGGTACAACAGAACAGAAAAAATGTTTCATTGAGTCTTTCCTAAAAATCTATTTTAATAAATCTTTTTGGCTAAGTTTCTTTTGTTTTAGCATAAGCTTTTTTATGATTGTTTGTTAATCAGAGATAAGTCCCCTTTGCTTTTTATTTGAAGAAAATCCTTCCCCTAGTCTGTGCAGACTAAACTGTTAAGTCTCTTTCTGTGCTGTCTCCCCATGGTCTTTTCCAGGAGAAGCGACGGCTACAGGAAGAGCAGGACAAAGCCAGAAGAGAAAAGGAGGATGAGAGGCTTAGACAACAACAGCTCAAGGTCTGACACACATACCCAAGATGATCTAACCTCACTCACACACACACACACACACTGATTTACATCCTGCCTCCATTTCGCTCAGCAAACATCATGTGTAGATTCACTCCAGCTTGTTTGGATGTCAACTCTCTTCACACATTCTCTCCACACGCTCGCATAGATGACCTGTAAGTATAACCTGTCACGTTTCCTGGTTCTGCCTTTTCCCTGGAATCCTAGAGGCAGCCTCTTCCTTTGCCAAAATCATTTTTATGTGACTGTTTACACACTCTGCAAGTCACAGCACTGCTCTATTGTTTTCATATATTTTCCGAACTGGCTTTTCCACTTCCTACTCCATGGTCTTTTGCTGCCCTTAGGCACATTCCTCAAGTTGTGCAGAATTTGTCCAGTAGAAGTGTGCTTTTCATTTCTTTGTTTTTGTGGTTCCTGAAGGTATGTGTATGGTGAATCATGTAAGAACACATTGTCCCTGTAGTCTATCTGTAAGTTTGTGCACCATGCCTCAACAGTGAATTGCAATTTTGGATTAGAAAATTGCAGCAGTTTTTAAATATTGACCTTGAATGCTGATATGTGCACTCTTACAGGAGGTGTTATCATTGCAGCCTTTAGTGAATTCATTTGCTTTGGCATTGAGTCTGACCTCAGTGTAGATATAAATAGGCGATAGGTAAAAGCAGCAACTTGCATGCAGCTCCTGGCCTGCAGGAAACTGCAGAGTAGACATCGCCCAGTACAGGGAAAAGGAACAGAGCCAGGCTTGTTCTGCTCCTAACAAGAAGACAGAGGTGGTATTGAGACGCTTTTAGTTACTGTAAGTAGGTAGATACAGGTTAACAGTTAGAAAATGTTGGAAATGCAGCCTATGAGGTGGTTGGGAACAGTATAAAAACCTTAGGTTTACAGTGCATTGCAGAAATATTCACATTCCTTGAATATGTTTACATTTTGTCACTTTTTTAACAATAAGGTTCAATATCTTTTATTGGGATTTTGTGTGACGGACCAATACAAAGTCGTGGATAATTCTGAAGTGGAAAGAAAAGGATAAAATTTTTTGTACATAAAATACCTGCATCGTGTGTTGTGCACTTGTATCCTGCCTCAATTACTGTAATACCCCTAAATAAAACCCAGTGCAACCAATTGCCGTGAGAAGTCAACTAATAGGTGAATAGTCTGTCTGTGTGAAATCTATACTATGTATAAATCCAGCCTTTCCTTGTTATCTAACAAACCTCCAGTGGTTTGTTAGATAACAATTACTGAACAAACCACATCATGAAGACCAAGGAACACAACAGACAGGTTGTTGGAGACTATAAAAGTAGGATTAGGTTTTAAACAAAATCCCATAGCCTTAAACAACTCATGAAACACTGTCCGGTCTATTATATGAATATGCAAAGAGTAGGACCCAACTGCAAACCCTCTAAGACTGGTCCGTTGACCTAAACTGACTGGTCCGGCAAACAGAGCTCTAATCAGAGAAGCAGCTCACTCTGGAGGAGCTGCAGATAGGGCTGCTGCTAATGATTATTTTAATAATCAAGTATTCCATTGATTATTCAGACGAATAATCGAGTAATTGGATAGTAAATTGGCACTTTCTGCTGATTTTTCATTTAACTACTTAAGCTTATTTTATGAGTCATAGAAATACATGAAAGAGGACTTGCAAGTAAACAAATAGACTCCTTAAAAAAAAAAATCTATTTATTGCTTATAATACAATACCATAGCATAATTGCCTAAGTAATACAGTCAATTATACTTTGTGTTCTAACATCAACATGTCTGGTTGATTAACCATAAACGCAGTGCTAGCTGCCTGTGTAGTGGCATATTGCCTTCTTGATTTATAAAGAGATTATTTTAACATCAAAAAGCACAATGTTATCCACATAAAATAGAACTTGTGTAGTGTACTTAAGTGCGAAGTTACAATCTCTTCTGTTCTTTAGTACAAAAATAGACAAATAAATACCAGTTACATTACCAGTTATCAAAAAGGTAAACAGCACATTTAAATTCAGGGATAATATCGACTGCTTTTTATATACCAAACCTCACTTTCAGTTTCCTCGAACATGAGAGTAAAATAAAAATCGTCAGTACAATACGTCTTGCTGGTGAGCTTTTAAGGTGCGAGTTGATAATAAACATGCTTCTTAGTTGCTGGTGTGGGGGGGTCCGCTGCTGCAGCGGATGTTTCCTGCTGAGGTGTTGCAGCATCGAGGACGTGTCATTACAGAATGCTAATTCAGTTTCACAGTCCATGCACTGCACTGTGTTTTCTTTCCTGTTAAGTTTAAAGTGATCTCACATGTATAACACTTTCTGTCATTTTCTTTGCACTTCTTTTTGCCCGTCTCCGTCTCCATCCATAGCTGATAACCGCACTTGGCCTCCAGGTATCAGCAGCGTAGGCTATCATTAGCCGAAGTAATAGCGTTATGCAACCCAAAAACCCACCCGGCCAGAACACAGTGCGCTGAATAGTTGAACAGGTTTTACCGAAGCCTTAAGGCAGATTTTTTGGCTCAAGTAATTTTAGTAATCGAGTTACTCGAATCATTCGAGGAATCGTTTCAGCCCTAGCTGCGGAGATCCACAGCTCAGGGGGAAGAATCTGTTGACAGGACGTTGAGGTATTACTTGTACACTCCACAAATCTGACTGTTATGGAAGAGTGGCAAGAGGTAAAACACTGCTGAAAGAGAGTCATAAGAGATCATATGTCATGGAGGGGACAAAGCAAAGGTGTTACAAAAGAAAACTGAACCTTTCGCTGTGAAAGCAAAATTCTATTTGTGAAAGTCAAACATGCACATTATCCTGAACACATCATCCCCATCATGAAGCATGGTGGTGGTAGTATCACAATGTGGGGGTGTTTTTCTGTTGCAGAGACAGGAAAGCTTGTCAAGGTAGATGGAAAATGGATGGAGCTAAATACAGGGCAGACCTGGAAGAAAACCTCAAAGAGGCTGTAAAAGACCTGACGTGGAGCTTGACCTTTCAGCAGGACAGCTGCCCTAAACATACAGCCTGTGCTACAATATTTAGATCAAAGCATATTCATGTATTAGAATGTACATCCAATTGTGAAGCTATGGCAAAACCTAAAACATTATGTTCACCGATGCTCTCCATCTAATGTGACTGAGCTTGAGCTATTGTGCTAAAAAGAATGAGCAAATCTTTCAGTCTCTTGTAGTCAAAATCAGAGATTCTTACATAATTTATGAGAAAGGTAGTGTAAATTATGATAGCAACTGAATCTCCTCTTTAAGTTGTACCGTGTAATAATCAACACATAGCCTAACTAGCTAGCTATAAGCAATAAACTGATAGGCAAACTCCTGTTGACTTCTTATTCATTACCCAACCCTAGTAGATAGGGTTCCACTGAGTTTATGGTCTTGTGTTAATTTTATGTTGCATTAAGCAGTGTCTCAAAACAAAAGTGCATACATTAACAAACAACGTATTTTCATTGTTGCTTGGATACGATCATAGGCAGTTATTTTCATTTGAACATTCTGTTTCCCGTAGCAACCTGCTAATAACAGGACTATAACTGACAGCTACAAGTTGCTAACTTGTTTGTAAATGAGAAAAAGTGAGTGAATAACAAGACATTGACCTTAAATGGTGTATTATCTGAAGGTACAATTTTTCTATCTTTTTTATTTCTGTGTTGTTTTTAAATGTGTGTTAGATATTTTTTCTGAAGGCTAAGTGATAACAGTTATACGTAGCTTACTGCCAGTTAATGCTAATTTAACAGTCTCAGGGAAATCTCGGTGCTTTGTTTTCTAGACACTTTTTGATGTTAAGATATAAAGGTTATGTAGATGACAGTTAACCAGAATTTCTATTTTTAACATCCTTGTACTTCTTTAAGATCTGATAAATGTATAATGACATACAGAACAAACACATTTGTGAGGGCTTGGAGAATTGGAGAATATTTATGAAGGCTTTTTCATTTCAGGTAAATTCAAAAAACGCTTTATTTGCCAGAGTGAAAATAACTATTGTAACTTATATTATCTTAGTTTTTTCAAAGAGTTGTTGTAGATGCTGATGGCTGTGAACATGAAGAATCTCCTGTAGAGATCAGTGTTACAGCAGGTCTGAAGAAGCTTCTTAAGACACTGTGTTGTTGTATGACAGTCTCATGAAGATGATGTTCAGGGTTCTCCATAATGTTCTTAACTTTATCAAGAATCCTTCTTTGCACAATCATCATCAGAGAACTGATCCAGCCTTCTTCATCAGCTTGTTCATATTTTTACGTTCCTGCCTCTGAAGCTGCTACCCGAACACATGATGGCAAAAAAGATGGCCCTCTCCACAACAGACTTATAGAAGATATGCAGCATCTTGCTGCAAACTCTGAATGACTTTCTTGTAGTGGGCTTTCCTGTTGTGTCTCCACTCCAGTCTGTTGTCCAGGTGAACACCGAGATATTTATACTGGAAGTCTGAGGTGTATGGAGTGAAAATGAATGGTGAGAGTACAGTCCCCTGTGGTGCTCCTGCACTGCTGACTACCTGGTTAGACACACAACCCTTCAGTCTCACAAACCGTGGTCTGTTTTTCAGGTAGTCTTTGATCAAGGAGATTGTTGAGGTCTCCGCCTGAGTCTTCTGGAGTTTGTCCATAAATCAGGGTGAATTGTGTTGACTGCACCAACATGATCCTCACAGTGCTGTCTGTTTTGTCCAGATGACAGTGGATGTGGTAAAGCAGGTGTATATGAGGGTGTCTTAAATCCGAGTCTATAGCTATAAGCAAACTGCAGAGGAAGCAGAAAGGTGTGGTTTGCTTACTCAGGTGGGCCAATAGGAGTCTCTTTAGGACTTTCGTGATGTGGGATGTCAGGGCAAGAGGGCTATGGTCACTCAGGACTGATGGATGAGTTTTCTTTGGTACTGTAACAAGGCTGGATGTCTTCTACAACACTGGAACCTTCACCGTGGTCAGGCTAAGGTTGAAGTCTTGCTGCTGCTGCTCATAGGCCTATAGGACTCTGGGGCTGACACCATCTGGATCTGCATTCTTGTTTCGGTTTAGTCTCTCCAGCTGCCTCTTCACCTGACCTCTAGAGGCAGGCAGGTGGGATGGGGAGATGAAGGGAGCTTTAGCTGCTCTCGGTTTGAAAAAAAAAACTAAAAACATACACACTTTGTTGCTGTGGTTACAGATTATAACAATCCAAAAGGAAAATAAATACCTACAAAAATTCTTCCAATGGCACTGTATCCCAAGCCGGAGGGAATAATTGTCCAAAAAGCAACGTTTCAACCAGGAAAAAACGAACAATGAATGTAATAGAGCTAGTCCAACATGCTGCCACCTTGAGCGGCGTAATTCTAGAGTTTATTTTGCAGGTTCAAAGTTCTGATCCAGTGCCAAGCTAACACACAGAAACAATGCTGATGTTTTCACAACATTCAAATGTTCAGCAATTAATTACTTAACTGAAACAATGTCAACTCTGATAACATTAAATAAAATGATTATATGGACTATTGCAAAACTTGAATAACACTCTTCTCATCTTTTGTCCTCACCCTCTCATTTTTTTCCAGAGGAAGTCTTTAAGAGATCAGTGGCTGATGGAAGGAAGTCCTTTGTCTCCCTCGTCACCAAACACCCAGAACACCTTTTCCTCTCTGTGGGGAACAGAGGACACGGATATGGAAAAACATACTGACAAGTACTGTTTACTTTTGTGTGTGGATACAAGTAGAAAAAGAGGAAGAGTTTGCCATCGTTGAAACAGTCTGAAAGTCTGGCAGCAGTCATGTTTTTTTGGGGGTTTTTTTTCAGATATGCAGCCGATACTTGGGATGTATTTACATTTATGGATGCAACCTTTTCCTTTGTGTTTTTCTTGTCTTGAGATTTTGGCTGATTTGTTATTTTTTTATAAAATTGACCAAGAAATTGGGAGCTGACTGGAACGGAGCAGTTAGACGAAAACAAATCTGATCTTTGTAAACAAAAATTTACTCCAGTCACTGAAAAAAACAAATTGTTAATGAGGTTTTAGTAACAGCCAGATAGGAGTAGGTAGAATCTGCAAACCTATCCCTCACCCTAACCCTGCAATCATTTGTAAAGTAGGGCTCTTCTAACTACAGGTGTGTTTACAGTTAGTAATGCTAAGGTATTATAAGACTTTAAAGGCAGGTTAAAAAAATCCTACCCTATTATGTTTTCTTAGTTTTAAAATAATAGTAAAATCCAATTAAACTGCACCCAATGCTGACTGCTTGCTCTCTCTCTCTCTCTCTCTCACACACACACACACACACACACACAGTGTGACGTTGCCTCTGCAAGTCTAACTCAAGTCTATGACTGGTGCTTTTCAAATGTTTTTTCCATGGTTTCAAGTAATATAGTTTAGAACATAGTCTTTAATATCCCAAAATTATTTTTCCAATTATATCCCCTTTTCACCAAAACATTGTACACATATAAATGGCTTCTGCCAATATCTATGTTACATAAGAGAAATGCCACATCCTTTACTGTCAAACTCTTTATCTTCCACCCATTTGTATTGCCCTATAAAGCAATACATTTTGAATGCATCGCCACTTTCATCCATGTGCCTACTTACACAGTTGTGTGTCCGTCTCAGGTTGCAGTCGGAGGATCAGCAGGTGACTGCACAGAGAGATCATGGAACGGTGAGGAAATCACTTGTGGAAGCATGCACACCCTTCCAGTGTGAATACAAAAGAGGGGTTGCAGTATGTGTTGAACATGTTTGCTACATCAACTTCCATTAGGCAGGAAATTACCCACATCGCCTCTCTGTGGCTCTCAGCTATGCATAATGCATTTTCACGCTCAGTGTAACTTTGATGTAGCACCTCCTGTTGAAAAGCAGGAACTTTATCAATGCGAGCAGTCCTGTTGCATAAACAACACAGTTTTCCACCAGTTGTGTGTTTTTATGGCACTTCATTTTATATTGGAGCAGAAGAGTTGGCTGATGGCTTCTGCAGCAGCTTAAGGCTATTTGGTTGAGTCTTCGTTGCATCAACCTGAATTTTTTAAATAAAATGTTTGAATATACAAATGCCGATTTTTATCCAGTCAAACTAACATGGAGGCGGCATTTTTACATTTTATTGGCATAATTCTTCTAATAAGCAAGTCGGTTTAATATTTCCCTGCAAAGCTTGCACAGTGTAGTGCATATATCATACAAGATTAATTAATTTTTTCATTAAAACTCTGATCTTGAAAGGTGTAATAAAAGAGGTCACTTTTCTTTTAAAAGGGGACCAAGCAAAAGCAAACTCAAATGTTTCTTTTTGTAACTGAAGACTTGCAGGTTTACACTAAGACTTTCCAGCTCAATAACTCCCCCTTGTGAAGAGGCAGAAGTTTAGGCTTGTTTCAAAGGCCAGGGATTGAAAATAAAGCCATTACGATGGTTTTAGCTGATTCATGGTTTAGATTCAGATTTGGAAAGTCACAAAGAAATGTTTGTTATAGAATTGAATTCATAATCTTCTTGTTTTAAAGGCTGTTTCTGAGAAGACATGACAGATTCATCTTTCAGACTCTTCTAATTTAAGTTCTCATCTTTTTACCCCACAGGAAGCTGTGAAGGTTGCAGAAACTCGAGGAGGTAAGTGGAATTAAATGAACATAAATCTGTATCAGTGCTACAGTATCATAATGTATTTTCCTTCTTACAGATTTCTTTTGTTTTTGCTTTTTATCAAACCCAAATGTTTTTAAGATTATCAAATATTTCTTTGAAAATATTAGTTTTCAAGTGGTAATTTCATTTATTAAACGTTTTCTCCAATAATTTTTTTTTTTATCACAACACAAATATTCATAAACAGAAACAAATGACTCCATGTCTAAAATTAAGTTTTTGCAAACATATGCATGTCAAAATCGATTTTTTTAAAATTCCATTTTAGGCCAAACAGTAAAAGCTCTCATGCCTACCATAGATTATAGTTTATGATTATAGCATATTTATCTACAAAAAAGTGGGAACATATAGGAACTGATCAGTTTCTGATACATTTCCTGATTCTGAAGCAGCACCTTTTCACTTCCAGTATCTGTTTTAGCCCAGAGATGTGGCACAAATTAATTTTATTCATGCTACAAGCATATTTGAAGGTGTAAACAATGTTTCCCTGTTATCCTCTGAACAAACAGTAGAAAGGGACAAAGGGGCAAGTTGACACGGAGTCACCTTACTAAAAAGCAGTGCTGTCATTCTGTCTGTGTTCGGCTATTTTCGTATTCTTGTCATATTTGTGTTCTATTATTTATTTTTTAAAACCAGTGCACTAACTGTTTAATTAGTGTCAAAATATTATACTTTGCCCAAAAATACACAAAACATTGAAGAGAGGTGCATAATGCTGAGATACGGCCTTTAAGGGAAGAAAGCAATCCAAACTCCAAACTAACCTGGCCCTATGTGAACTATTACTTAAAAACTGGCTGTGGCATCCTTGGCAGCAACAACCGCCATAAAGTGATAACTTGCAATGAGTCTTTGACATCGCTGTAAAGGGACTTTGTTCCACTCTTCTTTGCAAAATTGATTAAATGCGGCCTTGTTGGTGTGTGTTGGATCATTGTCCTGCTGGCCATTCGTTTCTAAAGGCCACAAATGGATATGTGGATATTCTCCTTCAGCATCTGTTTGAGAGCAGGATTCATGGCTCCATCAATTATAACAAGAAGCAAAGCCTCATTAGACCACCATACCACCACCAACATGTTTAACTGTTGATATAAGGTTTTTGTGCTTGTTTTATGATGTTTCTTTTTCTGAAATGCTGTGTTAGTTTTACGCCAGATTCAGTGTGATGCACACCTTCCAAAAATCTCCACTTATGTCTCGTCAGTCCACAGAATGTCTTCTGAAAGGCTTTGGGGATCACCAAGATGTATTTATGCCAAAGGCCGTGGAAATGTAGATCAATGCCATCTTTGTTGTTAAATGAAATCATGATTTGAAAACTGCTTTTTGTAATTACTCAGGATATAATATATATATATATATATACTATATATATATATATATATATATATATATATTATGATCTGTAAACAAGTTTTTTATGGTGCTGTGCATTTGGAAATTGAATTTCATTTTTATTTTATATTCATGTTTTTTAATCAGAAAAAGCAATACTCAGATTTCACACAGTGAAATACCTGCATTGACATTTGATATAATCTGACAAGCTCTTAAATCAAGTATTTATGTAACAGTGAAGAGCAAAGCATAGCTTTCATCCATCTGGACATCTTTTTATAATGCTTGCATGTTCATCTGTCCAATCCATCTGACCTTTTACTCGGTGCAAATACACTTTACTGTCTATCACCACAGCAGCTGTGCTTCTATTGCTCTGCTTACTCATTTTTCCCCTTTTTAATTTGCAAGCAGTAACATAGAAGGGCCTGCTATCTAAATAAATAATATATTTGACCTTTTGATAGTCCATTATATTAGGTTATCAAAACATCCACACATATATTGATTAAAGCGCACTTGAAGTCTGTTGATCAAAATGTATTTTGTCCTCAGAAAACATCCACGTTGTTTTGGAGAATGGAGAGACCAGTGCATTAGGATCGGGTGAGTAAAAATTGTCTTCAGGAAACAAATCCAACTACATCAAACTACATTTTGATACTACATTTACAAACAAAACATAAACCAATGTTTTACAGTGTTAACACAAATATTTAAACCAGAAATATAGAACACACTGCTCAACAAAATTAAAGGAACACTTTTTAATCTGAGTATAATACTGATCTGGTAGGTTCATTAGTAGAGGGGGTTGTTAATCAGTGTCAACAGGTTCACTAAAGGGGAAACATTGAGACTAAACACAGGAATGGATTTGCAGGTGGAGGCAACAGATATTTCTTCTCTTCTCATTTTTTGACTGTTTTTAGTAGTTTTGCATTTGACTTGGGTTAGTGTCACTGCTGCTAGCATAAGGACACCTGGACCCTACAGAGGTTCCAGGTGCAGTCCAACTCCACCACTAGGATGGCACATCAATGCGTGCTGGACATGGTCATCAGAAGTCCTTAACTTATCAGCAGGACCAGTATCTGCTCCTTTGAGCAAGGAGAAACAGGATGTGTTCTGACAGGGCCCTACAAAGTGACCTCCAGCAGGCCACTGGCATGAATGTCGCTAACCAAACCATTACAAACAGACCTTTACAGACCTGTACAAAATAACATTGGCACCCTGACTGCCATTAGGTATCACCATGTACCTGTCAGTATGTCAGTATCAACTGAGCTCAAGGCATTTGCATGCTAAAGGAAGAGGGTGAACAGGCATGTTGTAGTTAAAACGGTAACAAGATGTGCTGAATTTTAATTCACGTTAATGGTGCTAAAGCGCAAATGTTGCACTTTTAAAGGGCAGTGGGTGCAAGGATTTGTCAGTTAGGATGCTTTTCGAGCAGGAGAGATCTGGACTTTTTATATTGAAATCATTCAAAGTTGATGACTCAGCTGTTTACACTGCTGACTCTCAACTTTCACGCAGGACATACTAATGTTTAGATGTTTTCAACCATTTTTTATATAGAGAACCCTATGCTTGTATCCAGGCCCACTGGCAGGTTTGCCAGGGCCCGAGACAGCAATCTGTCTGTGACAGGGTGGGCGGGAGGATGGGGATGTGCCCAGTGACGATTGTGTCTCCGAGGCAGACAGCCACTCTCGCATCGCTTTCATCTGCTCCGCTCTGGCTTTCACACTGCAGACCGGGTCCCCTCCCTGATCCTAGACCCGTTTGTCCCCCTCTGCCAACTTGTATCTTCATCCCGTACTTGCCCGTAAGCCCACACCCGTGCTTCTGCACAAAAACATATATACGTATGTAAAGTAATAGGTGATTTAAAACACTTATATGCTATATAATTAGGTGCCAGTACTAAGTTGGACACTGTTTTACCCTCAGAAACCTTAGTTTGTCATGGCAAATATTCTAAAACATGTTTGAAACATTCCTCAGAGATTATATATTCAATGACTAAGCATCACTACATGCTGCAGATTTGTCAGCTGCATCCATGATGCAAAACATCTGGTCTACCCAATCCCTAAGGTGCTCTGTTGGAGGCCGTTGGCGTTCAGTGAGCTTACTTTCATGTTCAAGAAACCATTTTGAGATGATCTGACCTTGGTAACATGGTGCATTACACTGCACCAAGTAACCATCAGACGATGGGTAGATTGTAGTCATAGAAGGATGGACATGGTCAGCAACAATACTTTAGTAGGCTGTGCCCGCCACCACCTTTACCTTACCACCATCAGAAGGAAACTGTTAATGCCAGGCAGGGTGGATCCACCTATTACTTTAAATTCTCCCATCTGAATGTTGTTGCTAAGTTGCTAAGTTGTTGCTAAGTACTCTGGTATACATGATCATAAGCTATTTATTTAGGTCATCCTCTCAATTTACTGAAAGATGAAGTTCCAGCTATGATTACACTGTCCCTTTAAAGATGTAAAAGTTGGTATTCCCACGTTGTAATCTGTTTTTACTCTAATACATTGTTTACATGAACAAATGTTGCTTTAGACGTTATTAACAAAATTCACGCAAAGCATTATGGGTCATAAGAATACGGTGGATAGAGTTTCAAACCCAGAACGTTTTTTGAAAAGAACCAAGTATGAAAAAGCTACACCGACACTGTCAGCTATACTGCTGCATTTTGTGCACTTATCTTCAATTGTACTTATAGTCTCAAGATGAGTTTTTACTCTACATAATAAGTCTCAGAAAAATTCTGTTGTGTTATGTTGTGTAAAATGTTATCACATTTTTAGTTTACTGAGGAGGACACAAAAGACTTGGAAACAAAACTTTACTTTTGAGAAGATTCTCCTGTTCGAACTTTAGCTTTACTGGTGTGTAACAAAAAACTCCTATGTTAAAAGTGTAAATTACCGAGCCTTTCCTTTACTTAGGGAGTGTAGGAGCCCCACATGGAGAACCACAGCAGGAGTTTCTTTGCAGTTCACCCTTTGAAAGAATGTTCTGTTGTGTTTTCACCCTTAATAATTTACGCTCTCTCCCTGATTCTAATGTTTTGTAATTTTCCCTCTCTCTCATTAATATTTCATTAAATACGCACCTAAAAGTGTTTTTGTATATACAGTGTAGCTATTTAAAGGTGCCATCCATGAATATTTCATGCTATACCACTGTAACTGCTAACCAGTGACCAGTAAAAAAATTGTAGAGATTTTGGTGAGCGCCAAATACTGTTAAGTATTTGAAGCTCACCAAAGGAAATGTTAAGGACATCTACTTGTACTTGTTTGACTGCAGTGGACCATTAGCAGCATCATCCATGCAGCCAGAGAAATTGCTGCATGGATGTTGCAGGATACCAGCATTTTGTCTGGTATCCTGTTAAAACGAGTTTATGCACTTTCATTGCATGTTCAAGAAGTGCACAATTGCAGGCATTATTCTCATGCCTCAACATTCATAGGCCCCACCACTCTGTCATTTTCTGATTCAGAAATTATTTGTAACTAAACACAGGCACAACTTTGACCCCTATCCCCAATCTAAAAAAAATAAACATCATTGATGAGTGAACTATAGGAGAAGCTCAACTGGATTTCCTTTGTACATGTGTGAACTAGAAAGACTCGCATTCATGAACTGGAGAAATGTTTACGACCCGGAGGGCTTAAATTATGCCGGGTGTTGGAGTGGTGCTGAGTGTGCATACATATAATATTTGCAAGCCACACTTCTTCTTCAGTGACTTCTTTATTTCTCTACATTCAGGTAGAGTTTCTCTAACATTTTGGGTAATTTTTAAGTGGATAAACACATTTCTCAGACATTATGCCATGCTCATGAAGATGTTTTAAGCAAAAGCTATTTCTAATGTAGACTAGGCTAGAAAACCTTTAAGCTGATGTGTATCTAATTATGAGTTCATCGTCATTTGCTTGTGTAATTGAGTGTATGGGTAGGGCATTAAAACTAGTACTGCCCCAGGGGCCTGTGAATTCCTAGATTTGGGCCTGGGTATAAGAGAACTGCATTACCCAACAGATCAGAGGGGAATGACTTTTACCAACCAGGCATTAACATTTCTGGATGGACAGAAATAATGGCAGTGAAGTAGATCCAATAAGCTGCAGTGGTGGGTTTGCCCCTGTTGGGGGCAGCAATGCGCGTTAGCTGCCACTTCCTGTCTGTCTGTGTCATGTGACCTTCTCAGACGGGGTTCAGCTATGCAACAATGGAGGCCTAAACACCACGCAGCACACTGCTGTTAGGACACATTAGGGAACTACGCCGCTCAAAGCAAAGCACTTAGTTTATAAAGCAGGAGAACAGCTGGTCATGAAATTCTTGTCTACGCAAAGAGAGCACATTAAAAGCTGAAAAACCAACCAGTTGTAACAAGAAAGAGAGGACAGCAGTGTTAGCTTGCTGTTCCTCCAAGCTCCTCCCTCAAAGATCTTCAGTACACAAGAGATGGATGTTTGCTATAAACATTTTAAAAAATGTAGTTTGTTAGAAAATAAATGATAAAGCCTTGTGTTTGATTTTTGGGTGTAAACCCAGATAACCCTTACCGTGTTGGATCAATGAAAACAGTCAGTCGCTGTCAATACGTAGATGAATCTCCTGAACACCATTATTAATACCACTTTCTTCATAGTGCATATATATGCACTGTCCTTTATCTTCTTCATAATGAATTTGAGTGCTAGTTTTTTTTATTATGAAAATACTAATGTATAACTGACAGGTTTTACACAAACAAACTGTTCAGATCATCAGATGTTATTCATCTATTTACCTGTTTTTTTTTCAATACTCATTTTGTAAATGAGTATTGAAACTTTTTATATAACACAATGTATTTATATCTAGAAACAAGTTTGGGAAAAAATAAAACAGTATTTGCTAATTATTTAGAATTAATAATAATAATAATTTATAATTCATTTACTTTTTTTTGTAGGAACCCCTGTTGATGAAGTCAAAATAAACCGAAGTCCACCAGAGGGTGAAACTGCAGTTATTTTGAGTAATGGTGGGGGCACAGGCGAAGGAAGCAGTAATCATGACTCCTCAGAGCAGAGTGAGACAAACATAACTGGACCTTTCAGAACCACTGAGGATACCAGTAATGTCAAGATGGAGTCAGAGATAAGTGTTGCTGCGACTGCATTTGATCAGGTTCCAAATGCTAACATGAATGAGGAGGGGGAAAACGAAGAAGGGACTCTGGTGATGAGAGCAACGTGTGTGTACATCACAGATGAAGGGGATGATGTCCCTGGGCATCTTTCTTCTCTGAAGGATCAGCAGGAGTCCATGCAGACTCCAGAGGGAGACAAGGAGATTTCAAAGGTCACTGAGCTGGAAGTGAAAACAGAAAGGGCTCCAGAAACGTCACTGGATTCAGAGTATGGAGAAGCAGCTGACCCCGCTGTCAAAGCCAAACCATCATCAGAAGATGGAAGAGACATTAATGGTGATGCCGAACCAAGAAACAATGCAGATGAAGAGACAGACGCTGAAGGCCATGATGAAAAACTGGAAGACCCAGATGGCCCGCAGCCACTATCAACCACAAATGATGTGGGCTCCACAGTGGCTTTGGTCCCTATCTATTCTGAAGCAGCACTCTCTGCTGTCATTCCAGAGAGAGAGGCTGAGACCAAAAGTGAAGCACCAGCAGTGCCAGAGGAAGCTGAGGAAGCAGTAGAATTGGAGGAACCTGCCTGCAAGCCTGATGAGTTCCAGGAGGTGCTGCTGACTTATCCCCCAGAGAACCAGAACACAGAGGCAGAGTCTGGAGAACAAGAGGCCCTTTTACAGAAAGTCCAAGCCTCCAACCTGTACAAAGAATCTGCAGGATCAAACAGCCTGGGCAGTTCAGAGACACAGAGCCCAAACAAAGATAGCCAGGGAGAGAAATGTGATACGCCCAAACGAAAAACCTGTCAGTGCTGCTCCCTCATGTAAACTTTCCTCCTGTCACCTTGCTTTTATGCATGCATTTATTTTATGCATCCATGTTTGCAGCATCTGTCCACCACCCTTAACATGATACAGCTTCTTAAAGACTGATTTTTAGACTTCAAGTTCCTCAGTTAGGAGGAGCTCATTTAAATTCTCTTCGTTCAGTTTGAGATAACCTTCTTTGTTTTACACATAAAGTAGTTAGACTACAGGCACCTCCATATTTTAGTTGCAGTAAAGTAAAAACAAAGTACTAATTGCATTAATAAACAGTTGAACATGTCTGGTGAAACACATTTTTTTTCTGTTGTCTCATTTGTTTTATTCATTTTAGTATTTTATGAGAAACACTAATTAATCCCAGTACAATGTGGGATACCTTTCATTTTTCCTTCATCTGGAACATTGTTGTGGCGTCATATGCAGTTTTACTTTTACTCATGGGGTCACCAGTTAACCGTTGAGGACCCTTTGACAATTTTAAAAGATCCATTTAATTTTGAATACCTGAAAGTATGAATTTACGATTTCTGTGAATTGATGTACATACTGTAAACAGAACTGCTTGTGGGTGTTGGATCTTTGACATGACTGCTGAATGGGTTCATGATTAAACTAACTTTTGTGCTACTCTGTGTCGCTTCTTGATGTCTGTTCACAATCTCAGCTTCTCATGTACCCTGTTCCCAGTGAAGATTCTAATTGTCCTACAATTTCTTTCATCATATGCAGTGCCTTCCAATAGTTTTCATACCCACTGAACTTTTCCACATCCACAAACATCAATGTATTATATTTGGATTTTATGTGATAAAGCAACACAAATTGTGCACAATTGTGAAGTTGATTGGAAAAAAAATGTGGGTTAATTTTTTTTACAACTTTATAAAAAACTGAACAGTGGCTTACAGTTGTTTTCAGCCCCGTTTACTCTAATTCATTTAAATAAAAGCGTAGCTAAGTAGTAAAAAGACTTCCATTTGTGTGATTTTATCTCCGTTTACATGAAGCAGTGCTGTGGAGGCCTCAGAGGTTTGTTAGAGGACATTATTGAACAAAAAGCATCAGGAAGACCAAGAAACACAGCGGACAGGTCACAGATACAGTTGTGGAGAAGTCTGAAGCAGGGTTAGGTCATCAACCAAGATTCCAAGTTTGGATATATGAAGGAATGCTGTTAAATCTATTATCTGAAAATGGGAAGAGTATTCTAAAATTGGAACCTATGAAGACATGGGTGTTTACCTACACTTACATGCCAAGAAGCATTAATCAAAGAAGCAGCTGAGAGGCCCATGGTAACTGGAGGAGCTGCAGTGCTATTTAAAGTGCACCTCATGCTATGCCTATGATACAGCCACAGTACAAGGAGGTACTGAGGTCAGATGAGACCAGTATTGAAGATTGTGTCTGTTTTGCAAAACTGGCACTGCACCTTGAACACACTATGCCCACAGTGAAACATTGTGGTGGCAGCATCATGCTGTGGGAATGCTTTTCTTTAGCAGGGACAGGGATGTCAGAGTTGTTGGGAAGTTGGATGGAGGCAAATACATGGCAGATGATCTGAGATTGGGTCAGAGGTTCAGCTTCCAGAAGGACAGTGACCCAAAACATACAGCCAGAGTTGTAATGGAATGGTTTACAACAAAACATATTCATGTATTAGAATGGCCCAGTCAAAGTCCAGACCTAAATCCAATTCAACACTTTCCATCTGGTAGACATATCCTAAAAGACTTACAGATATGCATCATGTAAATTTTAGAACGTAGCTTATCTTTTATTATTTGTATAACCTCAAAAAAGTATTCCCTCTGCCTGCTCCAGGTCAGATTTATGTTAAAGCTCATTAAATGTCCTTCTGTTAGGCCTTTGGGAGGGTTCAGAGATGCCAGGGGGTACCACATACAGACAACGATGGAACTCTCCCATAGGGTCAAGGTTTAATCTTTGTCTACATTCTTTCTGAAGAGCTACAATGCTGCTCATCAGAGCCAGGCTAAAGTTTCCCAGACATCCGTTGAGATACTCTGGTGAGACACCCCTTACAGATAATACTGGTATAAGGATAATAACTGCTACAGGCCTTCTGAGCACATCTCGGCTGCTGTAAACTGCTCTTTCTTGCAAGGTTTTTAATAAAGCTGATTGAGTTTGGTAAAAACTAATTTTTCCACCACATAAGTGTTTTTAAATGTGGTTTTCAGATTTGCATTACTTAAAGCAAGTTGAAAAACTTAACATTCTTCTAAAGGGAAAGGATGATCTGCCAAGAAAGCAGCGTTGACAACAGCATTGGAGGGCATGTGTCCTCCTGTGGCTGCTGTTGAGCTCAGATCTCTCCAAGTGTTTTATCTGACCAATGTTTTAAATGTAAATTGTATTTCTTAATTGTTTATTATTATAACTGGGTTGCTGCCTTCTTGGCCAGGTCTCTCTTGTAAAAGAGATACTTTATCTTAATTGGATTAACGTGGTTAAATAAAGGTTAAATAAAATTCTACTACAGTTTTAAGAATAGTTGGCCAGCCGACACTTATTGAATTAATTTAGGTTTAGATTTTCACTAAAATATTTAAATCTTCTTAAAATGAAAAATGTTCAAAACCACACAAAATATTTGTCTTTTTTAAACATTAGTTTTAACATTTTAATTATATGGTGAATAAGACCATAGACATCAAGGGACTTTTACTGGAAAGCAGTCTTATGTGCACCCATTTATTAAACTGGACTAAATACAGCAAGCGTACAGCAAGCATCTGACCCATATCCCATTATTCCCAAATAAAATCTTCCCAGAGGAGATAGAAAACAATTGATTTAGACAATGGATTTGGACATTGTCGTGTGTCTTTCTATTATCATGGCAGATGTATGACAACTAGCTGCACGGTGGCATAGTTGGTAGCACTGTGGCCTTCCAGCAAGAAGGTTCTGGATTCAAATCCCCACCTGGGATCTTTCTACATGACGTTTGCATGTTCTTCCTGTGCGTGCATGGGTTCTCTCCGGGTACTCCCACAGTCCACAAATATGACTGTTAGGTTAAGTGGTCTTCCTAAAATGTCATAAGTGTTTGGGTGCATTGTTGTGTGTCTCTGTGTTGCCCTGTGATGGACTGGCGACCTGTGTACCCCACTAGCCCAACGACAGCTGGAGAAAGACACCAGCTGTCCCGCGACCCTGCACGGAAAAGCGGGTATAGACAATTGATGAATGTTTTATTGTTGAGCAGGTAAAAATAAATCCATTCACTTTTTAATCAAATGGTTTTGAATTTGTGTGACCCACAAGTACTTTGACCTCGATGGTTGTGGCCTGCGTGACAAAGACGTTTGAACACCACTGAAATGGAGGATTATACATTAGAAAAATCCTATGCCTATTCTCACATTCTACCGAAACAAAATTCATCACTTTTTACACTGAAAATAAAGATGAGCTATTGTGTTATGGTATGTATAGGTACAACCAGATCTCCTATAGACCCTAATTTTAATAGAGGACTGAATTTAATTCAGATATCATCATAGAGGGTTCATAAACATTTTTTGTCTAAAAACTCCAAACTTTCAGGTTCAACTTTTGACAATTAAATAAATTCTCAACTTCTTTTCGTAGTTATCCAGACCTGGAAAACGCTGAAATCAAACTATAATTCTGAAGACTTTTCAGACAGTGCAAGCTGTTCTGTAGTCTTATATGTTGTCACAATTCCTACCTTTTATCAAACTTACACCTTTGCAGCTTTGCTGACAGAGTCGGCTCTTATCTGTAGTCATTAGTGTTTAGATACCGCTAACAAACAGAAAGAAGTCCAGAACGTTCAAACCCAAATGGCACAGCTGTGTGTTTGTGTGTCTGTTTCATTTTATTTGACAACCTGACTAACCTAGACCACAGTACATTGCCAACATCAATCAGTAAACAGTATGTAACTCATTACCCAATGATTTGTTGTGTGGTTCACTGTTTCCTAATGTACAAGTGAAAGAGATCATTTCTTTGTTTTTTAAAATGTCTGTTAAATCCAGATCAACTTTAAGTAGGGTTTTAGTAGCAGCCACAAGATAACTAGTATAAATATGACAGAAAGGACAGAAAACCTGAATCCTGTTATTACAAAAGAATGTACAGCAGTTTAACCTCTCACTGATTATATTACAGTATCTGCACATAATCCTACTCTTTTCATATTTTGACATGTTAAAACTACAAACTTCAGTATAGATTACATTGGCATAGGTGGGTAGTAACGAGCTACATTTACTACATTACATTTACTAAACATTTTTAGAAGCATTGGTAGTTTTACTGACCCATACTTTTAACCTTTACTTGAGAACAAGTATTTTTAAGAAATACCACTTTAGAAAGCAAAACTAGCTTCTCTAACACCATCTGTTCGATAGACAAACTCAAGTGTCCACATGGTTATAAAGATACAGGGTTTTCAGGGTTTAAAAAAAATAATAATCTGAAAATCGTGGTGTGAATTTTAACTCAGCCTCTTTGAGTCAATACTTCGTAGAACGCCCTTACCATGCAAAGAAAGTCTTTCAGAGTATGTATTCACCAGCTTTGCAAGTCCAAATATTGAAATTTTCACACATTTTTCTTAGCAAGTTGCTTAAGCTATGACAGATTGGATGGAAAGTGTCTGTAAACATTAATCTTTAGGTAACATGAACATCCTTTGATCTAATTTTAGCTAACTGTAGCTCTGGCTGTGTGTTTAAGGTCTTTATTCTGCTGGAAGTCTTAAGTCTTTTGCAGTCTCTGACGGCTTTTCTTCCAGGTCTGGCCTGTGTTTAGCTTTATCCATTTTCCCAGGAACTCTGACCAGCATCCCTGTTTCTGCCGAAGAGAAGCATATCCACAGCATGATGCTGCCACCACCATGTTTTACTGCGGGGGTGCAGTGTTAGTAAAGAACTGTTTATAAATATCCTATCCCTCAGTGGGGACATTCAGGTGTACCAGTAGCAAAGTGAAAGGCAAATGGAAGCATGCAGATTTACACAAAACAGAAAACAAAAGAAGAAAACAAAAGATAACCAAGATTAAGAGACTGTACAGTAAGGGCAAATTTACATAAGAACAAAATACTATACAGTTATTAAAAACAGCATACTAGATTAAAAGATGAACAGTTTTAGTTTCCCATCAAACCTAATATTTTGCATGGAGATTAAAAACCATCTCACCAGAGCACCTTCTTTACACATGTTGGGTATGTCCCCTGCATGGCTGGTTTCCTAATGGGACTTCTTATGGCTTTCTTCTTGCCAGCCTTCCTAGGTCAGGCTTAGAAAGTGCACAACTTATAGATGTCGTGTCGACAGATTCTCCCACCTGAACTATCGATCTCTGCAGCTCCTCCAAGGCATCTTGGCTGTTTCTGATTAATTGCTCTCCTTGCCAGGCCGGTTAGTTTAGCTGGATGTCCATGTCTTAATATGTTTGTATTTCTTCCATACTCTTTCTATTTTCAGACGATGGATAGAACAGAGCTCCTTGAGAATTCCAAAGGTTTGGATATTGTTTTATAACCTCACTCTGCTTTAAACTTCTCCCCAACTTTCTCTCCAATCTGTCTTCTGGTGCTGTTTCTTCACTAATGTTCTCTAACAAACATCTGAGGCTTTCACAGTTTTACACCAAGAGTAAAATCAACACAAATGGAGTCGTTTACTAGGTTTAGTAATTAGGTGTCCTCTAAAGGCATTTAGTTGCACATGGCGAGACTGTGTTAGTATACATTAACTATTCCCACTGCTTCACACCTTGTTGATTCAAAATTACAAGAAAGTGAACCATATGTGTTTAAAAAGGCCAGTGCCATAACCCACTCTGGTGGCTTGACTTGAGTATAAGCTTAATAAATCTATATGTTGCATTTCACACCTCAAACCAACTTGTGTTCATTTTTGTCTGTTTTGCTCGATAAACAGATTCATATCACAGCAAAGTATCATATATACAATCACAAAATGACTTTAATTTAACAAGTATTTTATCTCCTTGATGAGGTTTCCAAAAATTCCAATTATCAGCAGATTTAGGATGGACTCTGATCTCAGATACTGATAGTGTTGCTTCAGTAGGAATTTCCAGTTCTGGACAGAGTTCACCTTTTTTACTATATTTCCTACACTGGTAAAGATGGTCAATTTTTATTGGGTTAATATTTTCCTATCTATCTTTCTGTGCATTTAGACTGAGAAGCCCATCTGGTATTATTATCCTGAACAGCGGAGCTCCATTGTTTTGAGCCCTCTGAAGGTTGCTGATGACTCTGTAGTGGCATTTTTTGACTCTAATAAAAACGAGGAAGGAAGTAGAGTACCTTACAATCTGGGTTACCCCTAAACAGTAACAAAAACAAAGGAGCTGACTGTACATTCAGACAACAGCCACCCCACAAGCCCCTACTTACAGGTAGCTTGGTTTCTATACAGGACATAATCCTGTGTGAATTGGAGAACATCCTTATTTGTTCTTGTTTTTGAAATGAATAGATGTGTTTTGTATAATCATGCCACCCTAGATCAATAGCACAAAATCAATGTGAGATCCATGCCTATGATGAGTTTATGCAAACTGAATCTTGAGCTTTGATTTAAAATCATCTTCTAGAGCACTACCGCATACACCTCAGTGTAACAGACATCACATGTTCTTCAAATCGAGAAACACTAACAGGGAAAACTAATTAAAATTTTATGATCTATGATGCTGTCACTGTCGCAAATAATTTCGGTGGCGAATCATGTTTGATTAAATTACCATTTTTCATGATAAACTCATAAAATATGCTGTTGCTTCTATTATTCTGTTCACCCACTACTTATATATGGGTCATTTTTGACATGAAATAACAAAACACTTGAAGGCAGCTTCATTCTGAGTGCAGAAATTTAAAAAATTGCTTTTCAGTTGTGTGCTTAGTGCCTCTACCACAGATGAGAGAAAGTTCATAAATATCACAGAGTGATCAGTCACAAGCAGTTCTCTGACTGAGACTTGATTTCACAATCCCAAAATTCCCCAGGAGAAAAATGGCAGCATTGTGAAACCACATATATCTGGACTATAAAATCAGCCAAATTTCACTGTCTGCCTCATTATCTCCATCCTAGCGTCTGCCTTCAGAAAGAACATGATGATTTCTGCTGTGTGTGCTGTTGCTCTGCTCTGTTTGTTGCCTGTAAGCCATTCAGCTCCTTTGACCTGCGAAGAGCTGGTGCGGCCCTTAGTTCGTCTTGATCCTCGACATCTGGAGGGAAAGCGGGCTTTGGTGGCGGGCAGTCTGAGCCAACCCACATTCCTAGAGCGCTTCAAGCAGAGGGACAGTGCCTCTGTGAACTTTGCCAGCAGCACCAGTGACACCAGCATCTCCTACACTCGCAGCATCCGTTTACATGACAACTGCACGTACAGCTCCTACAACATCACCCTGGAAGGCAGCAGCTTCACCTTTGACGGGACAGACAAAAGCAACCTAAGCGCAGCTTTCATCCACACGTCTTGCCATGACTGCATGCTGATGCGCATGAATGTGGAGTCAGGAAAGAGGGTTCACTTCTACCTGTTCAGCAGGAGGAGGCAGCTGGAGCAGGAGGAGCTGGAGGAGTTCAGAGCTCAAGTGAAGTGTCTGAATATGCCTCCACCTGCTGTGATGGACCCCACTAAGGAGCTGTGTGAAGACGAATGATTTCCAGAAGATCAAACTGAAGAGAAAACAGAATCACAGAAAAAATTTACACTAAGGAAAATCTCAAATCCATCCCTAATTAACACTGATTTTATTTGGTGTTCTTAATGTGATCCTTGAAAGTTTAAGTTGAAAACTGACACTATTGTAATATTGTAATTCTTTAACTGTTATTGAACCTTAAATAAATGTTGACTTCTGTGATGCAAGTCTGTGAAGCTTTAGTTCATTTGAAAAAGGGGCAACAGCAGTAAAAGACATGAGAGGTTTTCTCTCTCTCTCATGTAGCACTAAAGACTCTTTCTGAACTAAGACTAAACTTCCATTTTGTGGAAGTTTAGTCTTAGTTCAGAAAGACTAAACTTCCACAGTGTGTGAAGGACTTCACTGGAAAATGTTTCAAAGCATAAAATATTTTCTTACTACATAATTTCAACTACTTCACAGATTTTTCTAAATCCATTTTTGACAATTCATACATTTTATTTTCCAGAATTTCCAAATAATCAGACATGAATCTGCAATGAAAACAGCCTGAACAGCTCTTCTTCACTGATATTCTTTCATGGAGACAAAAAGTATGCATGATCAAGTAGGAATTTAGTCCTCATTTCTTGGTTTCTGGTATAATACAGCACCATGCAAAACCATTCACACTCCTAAACGTTTCGACTAATAAACACTGAAAAGTAGTACGTGTACGACTGACTAAATGTTACATAAATAATAAAGAACAGCTAAAAAACAGTCAAAGTAAGAATATTTTACTTCTATACAAATGGAATGCACCATTAATGTGATAGACAAACACAAAGTAGGAGGGCAAATAGTATATGGTTTTTCAAATATAAAAACATAAACTGACACACTAGCAGTGTGCATTTGTATTTTACCTCCCTTTACTCTGATGCCCTTTTAGACATCAAGTCCAACTACTTACCTGGCAGTCCACCTGAGCTGACAGGCCTGGCAAGGAGATGCAGCCAGAAATTCTATGGTTACTTTAGTTACTTTAGGGGAGCTGCAGAGATGCACAGCTCAGCTAAAATAATCTGTTAAAAGAACAACTAATAGCTGTGCCCTACACAGATCTGGCCATCACCTAAAAACTCCTTTCAGCAGTCTGCCGAAAGCAAATATGAGGAAGAAGATCCTCTGGTCAGATGACACCATAATTTTACTTTTTGGCCTACATGCAAATTCCTACAAGTAGCAGAAAATTAACACCTTACATATCACGCAAACGGATTACTTTTAAAAATGGTGGTGACATCATCATACTGTGGGTATTCTTTTCTTTAGCATAAACAACTGAGCTAAATACAGGGTAACCCTTAAAGAAAACCTGCAAGACTTGACAATGGGCCAGAGTTTCACCTTACGGCAGGACTACAACATTAAGCATGCAGCCAGAATAACAACAGCATAGTTTAGACCAAAATATCTGTTGGAATGGCCCAGTCAAAATTCAGACCTGAATCCAATTCAGAATTAGTGGCAAGACCTAAAATATTGCTGTTTTCAAAGAACAATTAGCAAAACATCTCTAGATATACTTTCAAAAACTTATGTCTGTAACTGCAGCAACAGGTGACACTACAAAGTATCAACAAAGGGGGGCTGAATACAAATGCACGCCACACTTTTTAGATTTTTATTAATAATGAATTTTAAAAACAAATCACCATTTTCTTTGCAATGCTTCAACTTTGTTACTGTTCATCATTGTGCGCCACTGTGTGTTGAATAGTCATGTAAAAATGCCAATAAAATATACTGTATATTCTATATATATTCTTTAACCAAGCGGTCCATGATTTATCTACAATCTTCTCTGTGTTGTGAAGAGTTTGCTTGTAAAACACTTTGGCTCTCACGTCAGTTATTTGTTCTTTAAAAATATATTTCCAATTTCAGATTTTATGATTGTCATTGACGATTATTTTATGTTATATTCAAAAACAAGCATGTGAGTGTGTGTATTCATGATCATCTGTTGTGTCTCTGTGCTGCTTTTTGATGAACTGGTGACCTGTCTAGGATGTACTTCTCACCCACTAAAACCCCTTTCTCAAAGATAAAGCAGCCAGTACATTTCCAGAGTAAACAAATAACGGTGTGGCTAAAAGTCCACCATTTCATAATCACAGAATGCAGAGCAGATAAGACATTTGCGTTTGCTGGTATTTTTAGAATTGTGAAACAAACCGCACGTTTTAGAGGTATATAACTAGAAAGGTCAAAGTGTTTGAATACTGTAACTGAGGCTTAAGTAAAGGGGATATGAAGAGTTTATCTAAAGCAGTCATGTCAGCTGTAGCTGCTGCCGTTTTTCTCCTCTGTTTCGTATCTGTGAGCTGCTCTGTTCCTCTGGCATGTGAAAATCTGCTGCGGCCTTTAGGTCAACCTGACCTTCACGGTTTGGAGGGCAGAAGGGCGATGATTGCCGGCAGCCTGAGCCACCTACCCTTCATGGAGCCACTGAGACGCAGAGACAGCGCCACCGCGGAGTTTTCCAGGAACAGTGGCGAGAGCGGCGTCTCCTTCAGACGCAGCAGCCGTTCAGGTGACAACTGCCACTATGCATCATACAATGTCACCCTGAAGGGCAACAGGTTTACCTTTAAAAACGACAACGTCACCACGACCTTCGTCCATACTTCCTGTCATGACTGCATCCTGCTGAAATTTGATGTGGAGTCAGAACAGCGACAACATTTCTATCTGTTCAGCAAGAGGAGACAGTTAGAGGAGATGGAGATTGCAGAGTTCAGAGCTCAGGCACAGTGCTTGAACTTACCTCCACCAGTTGTGATGGATCCCACCAAGGACCTGTGCCCTGAACAGCACAGCACTAATCCAGCCGCTCAAACAGAGAACAAAACAGAAACAAAAAACGACTGAATACATTTTTAATTCCGGGAAACATTTTCTTATTATGTAGCAAACATCTGTTTTCAGCCCTGTTGGCATTTCAGTCTGTAAACGAGTTTTAACATAGATGTATCTGTCTCATTTATGGGTTAATACTCTCTAAGTTATGACGACTAACTTTCATTAACAGATTTAATGTCACATTAATCTCTTTCACTACTTACCTTTATTTCACAGGTTCTGTCTGTGCAAAGAATATCTGAAGTAAAGAAGTTTGTACAAAATACTTCAGAGGTTTTAATAAAAGTCCCTTTTAAAAGTACAAGAAACAGCTTGTTTGTAGTGTAACCTTGTGTTATTTGATTATCTTCATTATTAAGAAACAGCACAGTTCACACACATGCTAAACTCCTATCAAGAAGGAATATGGGATAATAGGTACCTGATAAAACAGTCTGGAGTCTTCAAACATCTGCTAAGAAGCAGGGGAAAAAAAAAATATTAGCAAGCTGCAGCAATGATGTAATTTGGCAGCAATCAGCAAGTTTCTGGCATAATTCTGGCTGGGTATTTGATCAGGTTTTGAAAAAATTTGAGGAAGTTTTTCAAATTCCCAGGATTTTAAACATAATGCACCAGCGTTTAAAAAAGGGCTTTGGATCTGCCACTCTAGTAGCTTAACGTCAACCTGATTTATTCTTTCCATAGCCAGTTTTTATGTCTGTTTGGTATTACTGCCCTGCAGAAACATCAGGCTTGTGATTTGAGATACAAAGTTGAGGCCTTTAAAGCTAGTACTGCATTATTAAATCTACTTTGTGCAACGACCAGTTCCCCAGCCAGTGAAACAGCCACACAGTATGATGCCCTCACCACCATGCTTGACTGTTAGAACAGTGTTCTTAGGTTTGAACGCCTCTTTCACTCCTTCAGACATTTTTTTTGTCTTTGAGGTCAAATATGTCAACATTTGTCTTATCTGAACATAAAACCTTTCTGCTTGTCCATGTGGGAAGCCAATCTTCAAGTAGGAGCTTCTTTCTTGCCTGGCGGCCTCTGAGTCCAAGACACACTAAGCACTTCATTGCAGGCTTCAAACTTCAGACTATGTTGAACGTGACACTTTCAGATAGATGTTTGAATGTTGGACTTTGCTGTGTGTTCCAGCAGTACAAAGATCCAAAACACACATCAACATTACTTTTAGGATAGATAAAACAGGCTATAGTCAAGCTTTAGGACTGGCCCTGATGTCAACCCTGTTAAAAATTGGTGGACTCTGCTCAAAAGCTGTGACCAGCACATGTCTAAATGAAATCTATCTCTACTGCCAAGAAAAGTGACCAAATATCCAGCTGGCATCAAGCCAGAAGCTTGCTGGTGGCAGCAAAAAGTGTTTGGGCAAAGTCCAACATGCTAAGAGATGGTTTAAACAAATATTAGTGTGGGTGTATGTAAATATTTGAGCCTGTATAAATTGGAACCTGTGCGAATAAGAAAAAAAAACAATATAATTTCAAACTTCTGCACCTTGTTGTTTTTTAAGATTCCCTGATGTTTGTTGCATCATCATTACATCCTGAACCAAACACTTCCAGTGCATCCTTAAAGGCCCCAAATTAATGACATTCATGCCCAGGATTAGCTGTAAACCTCTCTCTGAAACAGCAAAGATTGTGTCAGATTGCTCATAGAGGAACAGCAGACTCTAGAGAAAACTTTATCATCCTGAATATGATCAAACTGCTTGGAGCTCCACACCATCAGTGTGCCTTGTCTCTAAATGTTTCAAAGGAAATCAACATGCTTTGTTGTATAAATAGGGATCTGCTACAGGATCTTTGAAGACAGCTCTCTGAATTGTTGTTTTGGACTTTTACACATCTCTTGAACAACTCAGTTTCACCAAAAAAAAATATTTTGGAATTGCATTGTGCGAAATGTTAAGTTTTGTCTGCCCAATTGGGGGACGGTTCCAGTTCTTGGTTGATTTAACACAACAGGGTTGGGTTACGGGTTTGACCTGGAAAACTGGGTTTGTTATAAATGTTGGTCGAGATGAGCAGGGAAAGACATTCCAAATTCAGACAGTATATGGAATACTGAGGGTATAAATCTGACAAAAAATCCAACAAGTTATCAATGGCAAGGAATCTAGCAGGCACCACCACAAAACAGCAAACATCATAAAGTTTAACGAGCTCTGTATGTACCAAAAACAGGACCAAGTGAATGTGCAATATTCATTTTTAATTTTGCTGCAATTGTGTGTGACTGGAGATATTTTATTTTTGGTCTCTAATGTGTAGCACAGGGTGTTGTTCTCTTCTTTTAGAAGCAATACTACAGAACAACATGCCCCAGTGATGTCACATGTCCCCTCTGGTGACACAGAGTGTACAGAGGCTATAGATCAGGCCATCTCAGGTTTCAACACAGATATAATGTATATCTTGTCCCCCAGTATTTATGAAATCCTCCTGTCATTATAGTGGACACATCCGATTTGCTTAAACAGGGACAGAAGGATCATTTTGTACTCATTAGTTATAATGTGGTCTTCATCACGTATTTTCTAGTTTTTATGTTTTTAATGTCCTTCACACATTCTTCTTCAGATTTGGCAGGTGCAGTTCCGTCTAGACATCCCATCACATTTGGAAGCTCTGCTAAATGAGTTAAATACGTGTCTAATCCCTGTCTGAGACAGCAGCTGAAGTTTTATAATTTTTTTAATCTAATATAAAATATATTACTTTGAATAAGGGATTATTACATAACCTACCTTGCTGAAATCCTGTGAAATCCCGAATTTGTACTCAGGGGACAGAGATCATGATAAGCAAGAGGCATTTTTGTTCAAAGACTTTTTTCACTGCTCTATACTTTGCTGCCTTTAAACGTTTTTTCCATCATTTTATAATTAGGGCTTGCATTTGCATAACAAACAAAGCATGATGCACAAAATGAGCTCTGATGTGAGCGCTGGTCCGCCCTGTGGGATTATGTGCCTGGAGGAAGTTACTGAGGTAAATGAGAGAACTGGATTAGAAGTGATAGCGCTCCAGCAACAACAAAAATATATGTCTGGCACTTACAGAACTTCAGCTTTAGGTGGGAAAACCAACCATCTTTCTAAAACATAAAAAATAATTGTGCTTCAATATTACGTCAAGAAGGAAAAACTTCCGACAGCTTCTTCAGGGGGGCGGGGACAGGTAAAAACTCAGGTTATCTTAAAAAAATCCCTCTTCATGGGGCAGATTATCTTCATGGAGTTTGTTCTGTGGCGTAGTTTGATATGTGCCATATGGGCAGTAGCCCCAAGCGCCATTAAAAGCGGGGAGAACAAGGACCATATTTTAAACAGAACTTATTTGTCTGTCAGTAGTGCTGTAGAAAAGCTTTCTCTTCCTTCTATTCAGTCAGTCATTTTCTACCGCTTATTCCATAGTGGGTCACGGGGGAGCTGGTGCCTATCTCAAGGAGTCTATGGGCGAGAGGCGGGGTACACCCTGGATAGGTCGCCAGTCCATCGCAGGGCTCCTTCTATTCATTTTCTATCAATCCATGTATTGAGAACGTGCGTCCTGCTTGCTGCTGAAAATAGGCAAATCAGGGTGCATTTGCTGTCCATCACACTGTCAACCATTAGAATTTGAAGAAATTATGTCTTGACAAACTGATAATTTCTGTAGACGCTTGGTTTACAAAGATAACTATAATTTTGATTAGACAACTTTCAAAGTTTCCCTGAACTCAGGATTAAGTAACTCAGAGGTTAACAAACACACAGCCCACATACCCCGCAAGGAATGAAACAACCAAGGGTCATATTACAGGGTTGTTGGTCACTAAGACAAGGCACAGGTGGGTCTACTTAAGTGGGTGTGGAACAGCCCTGTGAAACTCGGTGTGAAGAGTGTGAAGCTCTTCAGCTGTCGCTGAAGAGCTGGGAAACAAATTGAAATGACCAAGCACAAAGGAAACACAAGGTTCTATGAAACTAGAGCATGTACAGACCGTGACCAAACACAAAAGTAACCAGAAAAACGTTATATCAGAATACACAGAATTACAAAATAACACAAAGCTGAAAACAAAGTCCATTAACAAAAGTCAAAGTCCTTTGATTCATCATAGTTTATGTTTTCAACCCAGAAACTGGGTTGAATTAACTCATGTCTAATGTGAAAGTTACCAGAGAATACAATAGTAATGAAGTATATTTAGGTAAAATCGATTTAGGTAAAAAAATGATTTTTATTTGTAATCTCTTGTAAGGTAAAATTGCTACTCAGTTTATACCACTTTCTGAAGATGATCATATTTCTATACACTTTGTCTCTGTTGAAACCAGTAAGCAGTGTATGAAGTTTGATTAGAGTGTTATGAGGTTATAATGTCTGAAGATTGGAGTTGATCTTCGCCAAGATGTTTTAACGCAACAGCAAATCAGCGGCTATCCCTCAGTGGTGGAGAAGCATCCCCTGTTAACCAGGTCCAACAGTCAGAGCACTCCGTATTTCACAATCAAAACATGAATAAACAGAAAGAGGACTCTGCTCTTCAGAATTGCCAGTATTGTGAAACAGAGCATCACTGGAACTACTTATAAAACCACCTTAGCTGCTTCATTAATCTCAATCTTACTTTGACACTACACCTGCTGCACAGCAGAGACCATACTTCATAATTCAAAGAAATGTTTGCTCTGTGTGTCATCGTACTCTTCTGCTGGGCGTCTGTGAGCCACTCAGCTCCAACCCCCTGTGAGAACCTGATTCGTCCTGTGGAGAGCCTGAGTTTCCATGATGTGAAGGGCAGTTGGGCTTTAGTTTCGGTCAGTGCAGCTGATCCAAATTACCTGGAAAAACAGAAGCTTAGTGACAGTGGAAGAGCATTTTTTGCCAATTACACCGACAGACCTGAGATATCCTTCACACGAATCTCGAACGTTGGTGACAGCTGTCAGTACATGCGGACGAACATCACCCTGGAGGCCAGTGGCTTCGTGGATCCTCAGTTAAACATCACTATGACTCTGCTCCGTAGGTCCTGTCCGGACTGTATAGTGGTGCGGTTAGACAAAATTCCTGGCCAGCCATCGCGTTTGTATTTGTTCAGCAGGAGGAGAGAGGTGGAGGCGAAGGAGATGGAGGAGTTCAAAGCCCAGGCAGAGTGCCTCAGCTTGTCTGAACATCATGTGATGGATCCAACCAAGGAGCTTTGTCCAGAACAGATATCCAGACATGCAGCTGCTCCAACTGAAGCAACAACCAAGGCACAAAAGGCCTGACATAACTCCTGCTTGTCATACTGTGCCATTTAACAAAAGCTAAGATGAGCTGATATGTTTTGAACAGCCATTTTTTCAAACAATGATGGACAGGTATATTGTTGGATCAGCCTTTTGAATCAAGATGAGCTACCTGGATTGGTACCTTTTAGGCAAATGTTTTGTTCCTATACGATATAAGCAAAATGAGTTAAATATCACTTAGAGAGACCCAACTTACTGTTACATTAAAGTCTTTAATGAAACATATTTAATAAAATATAGAATGTCCAACTTAATGGTGATTGAATTTCATGATTTCATGAACTAAGTATCTGATTACCAATAGACTTTTAGCAATACTCAATCATTTAAGTGCTAATTAATGTCTGAAGAAGCAATAGATGCCACTGTTTTAGTATCTTAACTTACAGAAGCACAGCTGGTGGAAAATCTGAAATAAAATCCCCAGTTCATCTAATTACATAAAATCTAATGTATTAACATTTAAATGTTTGGCGAGCAGCATCCTGAACTTAAAGTTGCTGTCACATTATTGCAGTGTAGACCTTGGTGTAGACCAAAATTTGACATGCATGTGCTGGGGAGGTCTGCGCTTGGCCCTCCACTCTCATCAGAGCAACAGCGTAACATCATTTGTTAATGGTGCCAAATGAAAAGACTTGGGCTGTTTACCAGAAGTTGGGAGGAGTTGATTACTGATAAAAGCTGTGTGAAAATGTAAAACCACTTCTGGAAGAAACTCCTTGGTTTGAAGATGTCATTTGCTTGCTGGAGGAATAAACCACTTTGCTGCACTTTATTGTCTCTGGTTTTCCCTTGTCTGTTTTTTTTTATTTTCTGATTCGAGCTCTGCATTTTTTCCTGCATATGGTTTTTAACCATTTCGAAGAATTTATGCAGCTAAAGATTAAACTTTCTTAAAATATTCTCAGACATCTTATAGCAGAGACATTTTACAAATTCAAGCTTCTGAATGAAAACACTAGCAATTATTCATGACATTGAAACATAAATAAGGAAATGATAACGATGCATGCATATGAAAACATTCATATGGTGAAGTTTTTTGGCAGCCTTATAAAATATAAATGATGATTTCACTATAATTTCTGCACAAACTAATTTAGCCTTTACAGTTTAAAAGTTATGTTAATAGAGAAATAATATAATTTAATCATTTGAGCTGTTGTTAGATGGGAAAACATTTTATGGTCGTTGTAAAGAGATCAGTGAATTTTAGCCTGTTTCTTTGCTTTCTTGAGAACACATTAAACTTGGCCCTTTCCATGACTCTTCTGTTATCTGCTGCCTTCTCAATGAGCATGATGAGGAGCTGAATAATGCATGTTGTACAGTTACTTTGGTACAACCAGTAAATAAAGTGATACTGATCATTTCAGGCTCTAATAAGCGTCACATATTATCTTCTGAACTCCGCAAAGAACATTAGTTAAATTCCTATGGAAACATCCATCCATGCATTGTCTATACCCACTTGTCTATGCAGCGTCCCAGGGCAGGGGGTGGGGGTGGGCTATGGGGGAGGGGAGTACTGGTTCCTATCTCCAGCGGTCATCGGGCCAGAGGCAGGATACATCCTAGACAGGTCACCAGTCGATCACAGAGAAACACAGAGACACACAGGACAAACAACCATGCAAACACTCACACCTAAGGGCAATTTAGAGAGATCAATTAATCTAACATGGATGGTTCTTATATTACTTGTTTTTAGTTGATTGTCTTTGTACCATGTCCTTAATTGGCTAGAAAATAATTATTATAATAAACTTTAAGCATCAGACAAAGATAACCTGAGTAAATACAAAGGGCAATTTTCAAATTAAGGGTGTATTCACACCTGCCACTTTTGGTCCGCTTAAAATGGACCAGAGTTTGTTTCCACCGTTGGCCCGGACCTTTTGTGCAGGTGCGAATACACTCAAACGAACCCTGGTCCGGACTAAATAACCGGACCGAGTAGCAAAGGTGTATATTATACTGTATTCATACCTGATGAGCTGTATGTTGCCTAGCAACACTACTGGCTTGTTGTGGGACAGGACAGATGCATTCTCCAACGCCGTACCAAAATTATAAATAGAACGTTGCAAAATCTGTGTTGAATGAGCTGCTCTTGACTCTCACATTATTGCAGCTGTAATAACGGCACAAATGTGCAGAACAGCGTTGCTGCACGCAGCACGTCAGCAGCTGTTTTCCTAAGTTTTAAGGTCTGTGCTGTTTCCTGCCCATTATTTCTGTCCAATGGGAGCAATGAGCGTCACCCTCATGGCTTTGTTTACAAGTTATTATTCATTTGCAAAAAGTACAATGTGAAAGGAAACTGCACCAAACAAAAAAAATAAAGTCCGCTTTTGGTCTAGACCAAACAAGCTAAAGGACTTTACTGGTGTGAATACACTGCCCAATGCAAACGTGACAACATTTCAAAGGTTCATAAAATAGCCTTTGAATAAACTGCCATGACATTTTGAGATTGGAGTGTTTTTATGCTGATGGAAGTCCTCTTACTTCTGGCACCTCTCAAACTAGCTGTTAGCTTCAGCCCCTGGGATCAACTAATCAAGACTACTCCTCCATCCAGTGTCTATAGCATCATCCTTGCAGGATCTTGGGGGTTGCAAGTGTCTATCTCATGCAGCCATTGGGTAAGATGCAGGGCACAACCTGGACAGGTCAAAGAGTAACGCAGAGTCACACAGAGCAAACAACCATGCATGCAAACACACACACACACTCTTGTTTTGCTATATGTAGTGAGGACCATGTGTTGACTCCCATTGACTTCCATTGATTTTCAGTCATTTTCAACCCTTTCTATGCCCTAACCCTGACAATAACCCTAAACCTAACCATTACCAGTGCATGCCTAACCCTAACCTTAACCTAAACTCAATTCACACCTTAGTCCTAAACCTAACCGTTAGCAAAATAGGTCGTGAGGACCAGCAAAATGTCCTCACTTTGGTACCAACGGTCCTCAATTTGATGGTGAAATCGGGAAAATGGTTCTCACTGTGATGCCAACACACCACACACACACACACACACACACACACACACACACCTACACACACACACACACACACACACACACCAAGAGCAATTTAGAAAAAACAGCCAACCTAACAGCTATGTTTTTGGGAGGAATACCCTGTGAGAACCCACACATGCACGGGGAGAACATGCAAACTCCATGCAAAAAGACACCAGGCCAGGATCCAAAACCAGGACCTTCCCGCTGCAAGGCAACTGCGCCTGAGGGAGGCACTAATCATGACTAAATATACTAAATAAAGACATTGTTTCAACCCCTAAATGAATATCTAGGGGTAGCAGGGAGTAACACAAAATTAATGAATTAAATTCAGACAAACTTACAACTACTGGACAAAACTCAACTCAGCATAAAATAAATAATTTATTTCCTCAAATCAGAGTTTACACAGGACTAAAAGATTTGGCAAACAGTAAAAGTCAGGGTCTCCAAGGCCAAAACAACGAACAAAAATACCCCTTTTGACTAATAAATAAAAGCAGGTCTCATCTAACCAAAACAAAAGTACAATACACAAACTGCCTGGCTGGTCATAAAAACATAAAAATGGCAGAGAATCCCTACCAATTCTCCCATCCAACACAAGACCTCTAACATCCAACAATTCACCAAAACAGAAAGATTACCCACAGAATTATTGTAAGACAATCAGTACACAGGGTGGAGTTTCGCAATCAACCAAAATCAGATGCCCACAGAAAAAGCTTTCAGCACTGGGTGACTGAAGCTTTTATGCAGTCCACTGATGAGGAGGAATTGACTTATTCTGTGCATGAGGAGTAACAGCAGGCCTGCAAACAAGCAAAAGAGAAAAACAGGAAACTCCCTCCTACTAAGAGAGCTCCCTATAGGTGAGTGGATCTAACAACACTGCTGCGGGTAAGATATTAACTGCTATAACCCTATAGCAGACTCTCACTTCTAAACTACTGAGCTATCTCTGTAAGTCAGCCCCACTGAATCATCAGAGCCGACAACAAATATGGAGCGTAATTTAAGATCAGAGCTATGAAGGAGTTGAATTTTGATCAAATCAAAAATGGAATCAAATATCAACAAGTTGTCACGATGTGGTTTTGGGTCAGACCAAAGTGCAGACAAGAGCTCGGAGAATTCATCTTTGTAAATCAAAGGTTTATTTACAAAGACCCAAAAAATGCAAAAATCCTGCAGGCATGAACCAGAGTCCAAATACAAAAACTAATAATCAAGGACATGGACGAGGGGTGACGAGCAACAAGGAACCAGCAACAAACAATGACACCAAACCAACTGATATACTGTGGGAAGACAAAGGCAGGTAATCAAAGGGAACAAGGAACAGGTGCGACAAGGAGGCAGGGAAGCAGGAGGAACAGGTGAAACAAATACAAAGGTTGACGAGGAGTGCAAAGACTAAATAAACAATAAACAGAAAACACAGACCAAGCAAGATAATAAATCAGAGGAGGGAAGGAACAAGAAACTAGAAGAAAACATAGAAACATCAAAGCAAAATTTAAAACATCACAAGAGGCCAAAAAACAAAGTCCAAAATGTCACAACGTGACAAAAGTATCCATTGCTTTTTTGTCATTTTGTTATCAAAAAATAAGAAAAAAAATATCCAAAAATAATAATAGAAGTAATCTTTCTGCTGTTTCAGTTGCTCAAATCCAGTCATGTGTTTTATAGCAACATTACAACCACAATGTTTAACACAAAGTCACAAACGACAAATAATAATAGAATACGAATGGATGTCAGACGTTTTAGATTTTTATTAATAAAAAAATTTGAAAACAATGTATTTTATTTTAGCCCCCTCACAAATGCTTTGGAGTGTCACTTGAACTCCCAGTCAAGTACACTGAAGTTTCTGGTTTTAATGGGACAAGATGTATAAGATTTTAAGGCTTTTGAATGCTTTTGCAACACTCTGTACATGTAGTTCCCCAAGTCAAAGTTCAGACTGCATGTGCTGAGATCACTGCAAATGTTCCAAGTTCATACTGATCTTGTTTGAACAGATTGTGAAAAAATGGGGTGCACAGAGGTTTTACCAGATTATTTATAAGGTGACAGCCTTCCAGTTTTTTACAAATAAAACAAGTCCTAGATTTGGCGACTTGGCGACAGACATGTTTGTTGTGATGTCTGTGGCTCTCCTTTGTTTGCTGTCTGTAAAACAGGCCGCTCCTCTGGCCTGCATAGACTTGTTAGAACCTTTGGATCAGCTGAACCCTCTGCAGCTGCTGGGCAGATGGGCTTTGGTTGCAGGCACTTTCAATGATTCAGCACACCTGGACTTTTTTAAACTTCGAGACAGCTCCAGCATTTACTTTTCCAACATTAGCGAGACCTCCAACGCCTCGTATTCACCGAGCACTCGTTTTGGCGGAAAGTGCTACCATGGCACCTACAGCGTCACTCTGGAAGGAAGCACCCTCAGCTTTAATGCGCGGGATCAGCTGAACCTTACTGTGACTTTCATGTATACGTCCTGTCATGACTGCGTTGTGATGCGTTTTGCCAATGATTTAAAGAAAACAGAACGCTTGTGGCTGTTCAGCAGGAGAAGGGAGGTGGAGATGGAGCAGTTAGAGGAGTTCAGAGTTCAGGCAGAGTGTCTGAAAATGCTTCCACCTGTTGTGCTGGATCCTACAAAGGAGCTTTGTCAAGAACAATGAGAGAGAACGATGAGTTTGAAACAGTTTAGGCTGACCGGATGACTGGTCACCTGTGGAGGAATATTTTCTTCATGTCCAACTCTTAATTTCTTAACTTTGCTCATCAGGAAAAAAGAAAATAAAGAAATTCCAACTCAAATTGTCTTCATTGCATCTGCCTTTGTCCAATCTTTTAAAGGTTCTCGTCATCTTTGTCTCTCCGTAATTATGTCCAATTTCTTTCCTGAATCACAGATGGCTCGTACCGCCATTAATGCAATAAAGTCAACTTTAGAAAGACTACATTGTTTTCCCCAGAAGTGTAGGGCGAATCTGTTGTTGACACAGCGAGGCAACCTGTCCCATCCTACTGTTTTCTCAAGGAAACGGGGAAAAATTATAAGAATCATCATTATTTGGCAAATATTGTATACTGTGGATAAAATTTGTAATAACATGTAAAATGCAATAGTTATTTAGGACCCGAATCATCTTCTGATTTAAATACTATTGTTTACTATTTTCCCAACATTTTTAAATAGTACCATTGTTCTAGAACAACATCACCTCTCATTTGCTGAGCAAAGAAATATAAAATAAAAAAAATATAAAGTATTTTGCTATAATTGCAGTATATCCACCAAGAAGGTGTTTAAAAATAAAAAATGTAACACATTAGATTCACACAAGTAAGGTTCATTTGATTGCCTGACTACACCAGGACATTTAGGAGGAAACCAAAACTCCAGAACGTTTATTATAAGGCACTTAAAATTAAATTTATCTCAAGTAGGTTAATCAGTCTTAACAAGGGAGTTCTGGTATACGCAGAATCATCTATCTGAGTAGCAAAAGCATTGAATATGTTGAACTTTGTGGCATTTCCTTGAATTAAAGATTAGGCGCTTTATTTATTACAGCAGATTTCACAGAAAAGACAAAACAATTCAGCTGACCTTTTCTTTTAAAGCAACACTAAGGACAACCTGATTGTGACCAAAAATGTATATATATATTTTAATTTTTTTTTTGCAGCATTAGTGGCCTTTATTTTTCTCACTTCCTTGACAGCAAGCTGACAGGAAAGGGGTGGAGAGGGGGGGAAGACATGCAGCAAAGGTCGCCTGGGCCGGGAGTCGAAGCTGCATCAGGTTGTGTTGAAGACTGAAGGCTCTGAATATGGGTCGGACGTTCTGCCTCAGCGCAACTGCCACACCCATAAATGTATATTTTTTAAGTCCTTCCTTGTATAGCTTGTTTTTAATTTTCAGCAAAAATTTTATTTTTCTTAAGATTAATAATTTTTATTAAATGAGTGAATGCAGAAATAAATAAACAAAAAGCCTTGCTAAAAAGTAATAGATAAATAAATGTAAATATTTTCAAAATATTTAAGGTATTCAAAACTTTATATAATCCTTTTTCAGAATATAGATTCTTGGGTATCCAGAAAAATGAGCCGTTCTTTTATCTTGTATTTTTTGCCTTTCAGGGCCCAACAAAAAACAAAAATATTTAAGTTGAATACGAGAAAATTTTAGCAGACGTGATACATCACCAAGATTTATTAAGGGTAAAAGAAAGAAGAATATATCCAATTAATTTTTAAAAAAAGGTCTAATAGAGATAACAGTGACAGCTGGGGAAGCACTCATGGCTGGACAAAAGAGAACACTAATCAGATGTCAGTTGCTTCAGTATGACTTTTCTAGACAATAATTTGAGGTTCTTTGGTTGTGAATGCACTAAATCAGCAGGCAGCACAGCATTGAACCCCTGAGGAACGGCATATGAGCAGTCCTTAGATTTAGTCCATGTCTTTAAAACCACAGCATTTAATATTGTTGTGACTATGAATCTGAATATATTATTTAATATTTCATTTTAATACCTTAATATTTTATCAAATAATATTTCAGTCTGTTAAGGGTTGTCCTGTGAATACCAGGTGGTGTAAGGCGGTGGTTTAATGACAAAATCGAAAAAGGTGTGAGCCAAGCTCTGACATTATTGAACAGCATAAACTCTACACACACATGAAATGAATTCACACAATTTCTTAAAATACAAGAATTAATTAACAAAAATAAGCCAACTCAAAGTCAAACATATTTCAATCAACAAACTCTTTACTATGCTAAAACAATCCAACTAAACTACCAAGCAGAATTAAAGAATAACGAAGACTAATGGGCTATGCACAATATAAACAAGTTGATTAAAGATGATTGAAAACCATGACCAAAAGAGTGATGCAACATTACCATGCGATGTTTATGTCTGAGAACCAAGGATTATCTTGAAGAATCTGGAAACAAAGTTAAGTTAGTCTTGGAACCAACTAAGGCAATAACCGGTACACCTTTAGACAACCATTCACAATACAAGATCGGATAAAATATTATTTAATAAAATAATGTTTTAAAGAATGATCTGCTGAATAAAAACAACCTTCTGGATGACTAATTCTCAATGGTGTCTAATTAGCTGCCTTTATTTATTTAAATCATATTTAAAGAAATATTATTAAGGAAATGGTAAGGAAATATTTTGGAAAAGAGCCAAATCTTTCTGGAGAAATGGGACTTAATGGTGTTTACTTAGTTATCAAGTTTAGTAAAATAATGTTGGGGAAAAATTTACCAGATTGAAAACCAACAACCTTTCTGGGTAGATGATCTTTAGTAGTAAGCACGTGTTCTTAGCTGTTAGCAGTTAAAGCAAACAAAAGAAGCTGATAGCTTAGCACCAGAATCAAACACACACCTTTAAAATACTGTTAATAAAAGGGTTAAAATGCATAAGCACAGACAGCGCGTTATGATCAATCTTCTGTGTTTAAAATCATCCTTCAGGTAAAGTTTGTCTTAACTTTAAAAAAACACAAACACAGAACACAAAACTGAGGATGTGCTGAGCAGATAGCCTGCTAGCACCAAGATAGCTGAGTTCAACACAAACAAAACCAAACTTCATAAAATGAAAAAAAAATTTTTTAGATCATTTCATCCTAAATTACTTCTCTCTGCCCAAACCCCTAACCTTGTATGTGAACCGTGCTGAGGAGAAGTTGTCCGGGCGACAACGAAGTTTGAAGAAGCTCTGTGAACAAAAGGTTAGCTACAGCTAACCTCCGTAGCTGTGGCTGGGCGGCTCGTTCTGTCGGCCGGCCTACTGCACGTTATTGCCGTAACCACGGTGATGCGGCACCTGTTGTCCTTCCTTCAGACCAGGAAACTGCTTCACTTGGCGTCGTGCTGGGAACTCTCTGGAAACAGTTAATCTCTGTAGACCTCAGAGAGAAAGTCAAGCAACGCTTGTACCTTAATTACCCCGTTCATGAATAAATATACCGGATACACGAACAGCAATTCATTCGTACTTAACTTAGTGCATATGATCGGTGATCGTATGGCACTCTTGGATCCAGTTGAAGAGTTATGTCTGTTTGCCTGCAAAGAGACATTGGCGTGCTGTCTCTCCTGTCCAGTCCCGCAGGGGAGCAGTGTGGAAGAGATCGATTCATTTCGAAATGTGGGGGTTTTATATGGCCAGTGGCATCATGGGAAGTTCGCTGTTACCCCCCCTTCCTAAGTTGTGCTGGAAGTCGGTTAATGCAACTTATTTTGAAAGCTCCAGAAAAGTTTGTACCACATCTTGATGTTGTAATCCATGGCTGTGGTCCCAACAATATCCATCCATTGTCTATAGGGTCAGGGGGGAGCTGGTTCCCATCTCCAGTGGTCTACAGGCAAGAGACGGGGGACACCCTGGACAGGTCGCCAGTCCATCGCTGGGCAACAAAGAGAGACACAGGGCAAACAATCCTTCACACCTAGGGGCAATTGAGACAGACCCATTAACCTAACACCCGTGTTTTTGCACTGTGGGAGGAAGCTATTTTAATATATCCAATAAAATCAGTATTAGAACTACTCAACACATGTCCTCCTTTATTAGTTATCACTTGTAATACTGCACAAAATAGATGTAATGATTTCAGCATTCATACCTGAAGAAGAAATATTTGTCTCAAGAGATTTAAATAAGAATAAGAATCTAGAGGTAAAATTGTCTCCATGGTTTCTCTTCCAGATCATTAAATAGCTGTTTTCATCTCTGAAAAGGTCAAACAAAGCTTGTAGAAGGATTTATTTCCCCCAAGTGGTGTATGGTTTTTGTTTTTTGTGTGATTCTTGTGTAAATCAGGTTTGTTCTCCTGGACTGAAAAGATTTATCAGAAAACTTTGAATCAATGATTTAAAATCAACAAATAATGAAGTTTACATTGATTTCACAATGCTGGAATCCACACATTAGATAAGGACTAAAGATCTTGTCCAATGTTGCAAAAGTGTATATTTATTTTCAACTTCAGGAATAAAAACACTGGTTTTCCAACTCCTCTAACACTTTTGTTGAGGAAGAGTGGAGAACACAGTATCAGACTAACAACAAAATCTAAGACATGTTTGCTGTGTGTGCTGTCGCCACCTTCTGTTTGGTCTCTGTGAGCCATTCAATTCCTCTGGTCTGTGAAAAGCTGGTCCATCCTCTAAAGTCTCTGGCTCCTCATCATTTAGAGGGCAGATGGGCTTTAGTTGCAGGCAGTCTCAACCATGCTCCATCAATGGATGCCCTAAGACAGAGAGACAGCATCACCATGTACTTCTCCAACTCCAGTGAGCCGTCCACTATCTCATACAGGCAGATCAACCGCTTTGGAAATCAGTGCCAGCACCTTCACTACAACGTCTCAGTGGACCGCAGTTCCTTCACCTTTGATGTGGGGAATCGCTTCGACCTCACAGGAAGTTTCCTCTATACGTCTTGTCCGGACTGTGTTGTGATGCGCTGGGTTGTTAAGTCCAGTAGAAGGCATTCTGTAGATCTGTACCTGCTGAGCAGGAGGAGGGAGGTGGAGTCGAGGGAGATGGAGGAATTCAGAGCTCAGCTGAAATGTTATCAGCTGCCTGTGCCTGTTGTGGCAGATCCAACCAAGGAGCTTTGTCCAGAGCACCCCCAAAGCTAATCATCAGCAGCATCATCTGAGTAAGAGGAGATGGTGGATCAAAAAGTATGAAAACACATTGATGTTACAGTCTGAAGAATCATTTTTGCAATTTTTGCTAAGAAGTTATTGAATTGCTGCAATTAATCATCCATTGTTGCCAAATGTTTGTTTAGTGAGGGATCACTGCTAAGTCAGTGATCTGGTGCAATCACTTGGACTTCCTTTGATAAATAACTTTTTACCAGTTGGCCTTATAAAGTGAATTTCTCTGCACTGTATTATAACAATGGTTGGATGTAGGTAACTGAATCTAAATTTGTCGATATGACTGTGTTGCATTGATTGACTTCAATATATGTTTCTGTGCAAACGTTTGACCTTTTTGTTTCGTAAAAGGCTTTCAGATGATCTTTGTTTTGAATTAAAATAATAAAGTGAATTGGACTGAAATTGAGCAGAATTTAAATTAAATCAAATAACGTTCTCGAATTGTGGAACAAGCTCCATTGTTGGTACTTAAGTTACCATTTGGGACCTCAAAAGGAATGTTGGCAACTATTTAGATACACATTTATAGATGCGTAACTGTAATATTCAGTGAATACACACAAACAGCTAAAAAAACGGCTTGGTCAAGTACTTTGATGTTTGCTTTAAACAGAAACTACACAAAGAGAAGTGCAGCGGAAATTATTTTTGAGAAATCTGAAGCAGACAACATAGAAACAAGAACTAATACCCAGTTAGTCTCTGAGGTAGAATGTGAATTTGGAAATGAAATGAAATCAAATTCAGTCATACCCCAGGTGCAATTAACTTCTAAAAATGTAGGACATGCTAATTGCTGTGCTCAATAACTAGCCAAATACTGTCAGCAGCACAAACGAATGACTATGGATTTCTGTGCAGTTTATGTGTTGAAACCCTAAAGTAATACGTTCACCAATAGAGGTTGAAAAGAACAGAGCATCTAAAAGATTCAATGAGATGCAAACCAGAAATGCAAAATAAAAGTCAACATTTTAAACATATGAAAGCTATTTTGGATTTTGAAGTCTGGGTTGGTAAGAACGTTTTTACTTGGAATTTCAGCATTGGGGCACGTCTTTGTGTATTATTCTAACTTGTAACTAGGAAATTTGGCCTACCAGTAAAAATAGATTTATTTAGCTTTCTGCCAACTGTATTACTGTTTTAGAATATATGTGAGGATGGTGCTACCACCTTACAATTTACTGAGGCAGTACAAGTTATAAAAGGTCAGATAAAAAGCTACTTCTGGCTCTTTGCAAAAAACTCTGCACCAACATGACTTCTGTTAATGTTAAAATTACATGTAAACATGTAGCTAAGGCAACTCAGAAAAAAATATTTTAATGTTATTGTTCTTATAATAAAGATTACATCTTCTAATCCAAACTATAACAGCTGTTTAACCCAAACAAGCACGTTTTACCCTTAACGTACTATAAATAGAAATCAATATTTTTAGGTGTTTGTTATATGGCATTTAATCAGAAACAGAAAATTGTAACGTTAAGAAACGCACAGACGTTGACACACGCACACATTACACATTCTGACCAAGAGCCTTAGCAGGTGGCATTAATTGACTAGTCCTCCTGAGATTGTCTAAATACTCTGACTATGAAACTGTTACGATAAACTGTTTTTTTAGATGTATGTCCATCCATGTGAAAGTGGATGATCTTCAAAGAGAATCATCTTTTCCTGATAGGTCCAAACTCTGGGCTTTTCAACATGAATAAACTATTATTTCCTTTAAGAAAGAGTGTATGTAGTAGATCTTAAAAATAAAGATATCTCTGGAAAATTCTCCTTCTGAAAGTCTAAAGAAGAAAACATTTTTAGAATTTGTCCAGCCTTAGTATGATAACCTGTCCTGAACACTTCTATGACTTCTGTGTGCTCTTTGTACTGAGACAATGCAAAGTGGGAAAACAATGAGTTGAGAGATTGATCAGCCAACAAACAGAACCAATGTCTGAATCAACTTGGTTAAGATTTGATTGTGCTTTGTTCATTCACCTCAAACTGGTTACAATTAGCTTCAGAAGTCCAAGTGAGGGGACAACCGAGACACCCCCCCGGATCAGTGCCAGGAGAGAGACCGTTAGACCAAACAAGACCCTTCTTGGTTCAAGGTAACCAGACCTGATGGACCAAAGGTGTCTAACTCGGGGTTTACTCCTCTATTTCTTTTTCTTTCAGACGTTCCATAGAGTTAACAAAAGTGTTTTTATCCAGTTAATTCGTGTAAAATCCTTCATTCTCCCTCAGAATTTTCCCTCTTAAGTTTTCTGTTTCCATGTTATGTTCTTACTTAATGAATCATTGTTGGGGCCCAGTGGTGTAGCAAGCTTTTCCGAAGTGTGAGACATGTTGTTTGTCTGTGGGTGGCATCGGCTATGAACTGAGATTCTTAATGGCTGTAAGAATGGTAGGTTTAGTTGAATTGCTCTAGTATAGTAAAGGAGTTAATCAAAATATGTTTGACTTTGAGTTTAATTATTTTGTTAATAAATTCTTGTATTTTAAGAAGTGTGTGAATTTACTCCATGTGTGTGTACAGTTTTGCTGTTCAGTAATGCCAGAGCTTGACTGTCCTAATACCACCGTATACACAGGACAACACTTAACAGACCAAATTATTATTTACTTAAATATTAAATAATATAGGTCTGCACAGTGGCACAGTTGGTAGCACTGTTGCCTTGCAGCAAGAAGGTCCTAGGTTCGACTCCTGGCCGGGGGTCTTTCTGCATGGAGTTTGCATGTTCTCCCCATGCATGCATGGGTTCTTACCGGGTACTCCGGCTTCCTCCCACAGTCCAAAGACATCCCTTAATTAATTAATTAATTAGGTTAATTGGTCTCTCTAAATTGCCCTTAGGTGTGAATGAGTGTGTGCATGGTTGTTTGTGTGTTGCCCTGCGATGGACTGGCATCCTGTCCAGGGTGTACCTTGCCTCCTGCCTGTAGACTGCTGGAGATAGGCACCAGCTTCCCTGCGACCCACTATGGAATAAGCTGAATAGAAGATGACTGAATTAAATAAGAATAATTACAACAATAACAGAAATATATTAGTTTGATTTCTAATAGGTTAAGTATTGATTCTTTAAGTGACCTGATCCAACATACTCCTTCAAATTCCAATTGCCAATTGAAGAGTTAATGTTGTGTTTTAACGAATAAATATATTTTCATAATATCCGATTAATCCTCCATTTAATGTTATGTATAAACAGAGTTAACCCTTAAGTCACATGGATTTTTAAAGATATGAGCTTGATTAGATTATTATATTTTATTTGATGACACTGATTGGATTTTAACACATAATAAAGTAGGGAAGTTAATGATGATGAAGCATTATCCATATCCCTGTCTATTCGCCACAAAGTATGTGTTGACGTGTACAGAAATAGCCATGATGCAACCCATCAAACCTTACAGCAACCCAGGGCCCATATTCACAAAGATTATCAGATTCCTCTCAGAGAGCTCCTAACGTAGCCTAAAATGTTTAGACAAGGACCCCTAGCTTCAGAGGCGATTCAGTTCTCCGCTCAAAGCGACTCTGAGCGAAGAGACGATGGAGAATCCTATCTTAGGGAAGAGGTGCAGTTGAAGCCCTTACTAGGTATGATGCTGTCCTATAAGAGTTGTGATTGGTTGTTAAAAGGAACAAACACAAACAAGAAAACAAACAAATGTGCTCCTAGTAATCAGTGGAGAGAAATTAACCGATGATTTAGAAATGTGTAAATCATGAAGCTGACTTAGCAAAATCAAATTAATCGTCACACAGCATCAAAATGTTTGAACGTAGCTTATTTACATGCTGGTCATTATTTTGATTTGATTTGCTTATTATTATGTTTACCGGCCATGCTGGTCGTTTTCATACTGCATCGATTTCATATGAATTCATTTAATATTTATATTAAAATTCAGCATTTTACTGTAATCTCCTTGTATAATGAGGTTTAGTTTGATAAAATGACCAAAACAAAACGGAGAAAAAAAGGTGGAGAAAACCGAACTGGACAGAGGAGCAGAGCCTGCTGGTGGAGGAGAAGAGAGGAGTGTTAAAAGGTAGATTCGGTCCTGGAATCACATTGTGAACAAACAGTCATTCCCGAGCAGATCAATTCGTCGTTCCCTCTGCTTTCAGCACCAGCCTGGAATGTGAGCAGCTCTGGTACCTGCTGGTACCGGCTGCGTTCAGAAGTTAGAGAGGAGATTGCAGCTTCTCCACAGATGGGGAGCGTTGTAGATGACCATTTAGGCCTAGGCTGCTGACATCATCATGTACAATACAGCAAATACTGATTTACCTCATTTACATCTTTCTTCTATGTATATTGTCCTTAGATTATTGCACTGTATCTTGTCTAGAATTTGTATTTATATAGATTTTGTTTTTCGAATTTTTCCATTTGTATTTTTTGAAAGCATTATACAGTCTAAATATTTAAATAATTCTGTACAATATTGTTTGTAGTTTTGTTCACTTTTTATTCATGGTTATTTAGTATGGTTTCTATTATTTATTTGTCCTTCCTAATATTACTTTACTAGAAGTGCATCTTTAATCTGTCCTGCCGCTAAAACTATTTAATTTCCCCCTAGGGAGATGACAAAGTTTATCTTATCTCTATATTAAAAATTGTGATTGTTGATAGACGTTTGTGTGCTCATTTTCTCGACTTTAAAGGGGATGGACCCCTGCGCGATTGAGCCATTAGCGTTTTATTAATTCGCTGTTGTTCATTGTATGGAGAATATTTCTTCTTTCTCTTGGTCTTTCCACCATCTTGCCTGCTTAAGACACTCCTAGGCTCACTAAAAGTCAATCTTACTACTCTTAACATCTCCTAACATTAGAAGTTCTCTTCAGGCCAAGATGCTTCGTGAATCACTTTTATCTTACCGAGGGAAAATTCTAAGAAAAATCGTAGAATTCGAGAAATTCTACGATTTTTCTTAGAGTGACGTTACAAGGAGCTACTTTTAGTCTTAGGATTCTTTGTGAATACGGGCCCAGATTTTTTATGTATACATTGTTTTCTCTTCCTTTTATATCAGGGTTAGTTTTCCAATATCTCTTTTATATGGGCGTAACAACAGCATTAGTTTGTATATACTGTAAGCTGCAGGAATTTTACACTCCATCACTTTGAGTAGTACTGATAGTTCTAACATGAAAATCTCACTCTTACATAAATGACTTGTGTGAACAGTTGTGTGGCTTATTTTAGCTGATATCTATAAAAATTATATAATTGCATGAATAAACAACAGATCAGTTTGCTGAAATCTGATACTTTCGAATATTTTATGGTAGTAGGGATTATGGGCTTTATAGAATAAAAAGTGTTTGAGATCACTCAGTGTTATTTCTATCATTTTTTACATTTTATGACAGTATTATGATAAAATAAAAAGTAAAATGATATAAATATAATTAATCAGTTATATAAAAAAGCTAAATTTCAACAACATACATTTAACTGAGATATCTCAACTGTTTACCACAGATACAATTCAGTGGTAAGGGTGACATATGCATCCAATAAAGTGATGCCACATACTTAACACATGATATCTATTTTCAGATTATACATGATCAGAGGGCATGCAACTTTTAATATCCAGGTTAACAGATTTAACCTTGTAAAACAATTTTTGAACCCTTCTGAAATCCGACCTTGTTTTTATTGGTGTCTAGTTTTCTTAAAGGCACAGCTATACAGCTGTTATCTGCTATGATTATTACATTAATTTTGTTCTTCCACAAATTTTCCAATTTTAGCCAAACGCAATGTCCTAAACATTTTTGCCTAAAGTATCAAACTTTCTATAAAATAACACACACATTAAACACTGTTGCACTATTTTGTTATATAGTTTAAAGAATGAGTTGAAAGCTGCATAATTTACCAATGAACTATGGTCTAAATCAATAAACTGTGCCTTGCACAATTATTTCTTTCTTTCTATTTTTTTCACATTTTCAAAAAAAATGAATATTGTGTAAACCTTCAATGATTGTTGTCTCTTATTTCAGAAAGCGAAATGTATATATTAGATTCATACATAGAGTAAAGTATTTCAAGTTTTTTTTTGGTATTTTTGTTGATTTTGGCTTACATTTAATGAATACCCCATATTTTGTCTCAGGAAATTAGAATATTAAATAAAATTTATTAAAAATGATATTTTAAACACAAATGTCGAGCTTCTGAAAAGTCTGTTCATTTCTGTGCACTCAGTATTGGGTTGGGCCTCCTATTGCATGAATTACTGCATCAATGCAGGGTGGCATAGAGGTGAGCTGTGAACAACCAGCTTCTTTAGCCATGACCTTTTGTGGCTAACCCTCCTTGTAGAGGGTGACAGTGACTGCCTTTTGGACATCTGTGAAGTCGCCCAGTCTTCCTCATGATTGTGTAGCCTCCTGACCCAGACTGAGAGACCATTTTTGGGTTCAGGTGTTTTGAGTTGGTTAGCTGATTAGGGTGTGACACCACAAGTTTCCAGTATTTTACTTTTTCACAATATTCTAATTTTCTGAGACATTGAATTTTGGCTTTTAATCAATTAAGCCATAATCATAAAAAGTACAAGAAATAAAGGCTTGAAACATGAGGAATTAATCTATATAATTTATAGGCTTCAATTTCTGAAATCAGTGAACAAAAATCTTGAACCTTTCCACATTATTTACATTTTTTGTGATGTACTTTTATTTTATTTGGTAATTTGATGTTATTGACCATAGATAGTGAACTAATGTGGGAGAAGAAAGTTTCCTAATTTAAAAATGATGAAGAGACAACTGGTTTCCTCTCAAAGCCGACGCGGTGGACCTTTTATTCAGAACCCATCTCTGAATATATCTTCATACAAAATCCTAAAGAATCCCAAAATCCCTTTTTGTGTATCTTGGTTCCTGCCCACTGATCCCTGAAGACATGCGGCTATCTGCAAGGATAAATATAAAATAAATGCATAATAAAAAAATAATTATTTTTCAACCAAATATTACATGATAATCATTAATAACAATAATAATAATAATAATAATAGTAATAGAACCCAAACCTGTTGTATTAAATAAACCCAGGGCTGTAATGAACCATTTTTGGCCCAGGACTATGTTAGCAACCTAACCTAAATTGGATTGTTTTTAACTCAGCGGATTATACAGGGTGTCCCCCGCCTCTTCCCCATGGATGGATGGTTTATAAAGTGCAACACTTTAGACATAAATGTACTCATAGATCACTTTTGTTGTTTAAAAGGGTGACTAGTTGGACACTAACTACTTCTTCCTTTGCTCCCAGATGTAAAATCATGACGCCTCTCCGGCGTATTGTTTCATTTACTTACACACTCTGATACTGTTAATCACTAACTGGATTAATACTTTACATTTTCAAATCCCCATAAGCCTTCAGCGCCTGAGTTCTTGCACACACGCTCTCTTTCTTCCCTGTGTATTAGTGAATGCGCATGTATGGGGTGCAAGGAAGGTACACACAATGGGAGGGAATACAGGCGTTGGAGAACAGAGCCGTGAGCACAGATTCGATTTGTGTTGATGACCTGAAGCAAGTGACCATTTTCAGGCCTTTGTTTCTGTCATTCAGAGGCAGCTGGAAGGCGGTTTGCTGGCAGGTATGTACAACTGCAATCTAGTATTCTTCTAAGCTTTGGTCTAATAGGAAATTACTGAACACAGATCTAATTTATAACTGCCAGAGAAACGAACTGCAGTACAGGAACTTAACAACTGAGGCAAATGAGAACAACATTTTTTTAAACTGACCGAAATGAATAGAAAGAGAATGAAATATACACAGAACTGCTTAAATCAATCAATTTGATAACAGCAGAATTCTAGCTAGGGACAGACTAAATTGATTTTGCTTTTTGCTGAGTGGCCTTAGATCTTAAACTGTCTTTGGACACAGCTGATCACAGAAACTGGGACCAAGTTTATTTCTAAGGCCTTCTTGCAGCTGTGTTTTTAATGATGAACATAATTTTGCTGCTCTTTAACTCTAACACATAATGAGGAAAACAGGAGCCCATTATTCAAAGGAGCTCTAATCCCTCCACATTCTGAAACTCTATGATTGAGGGAGTTTGACAAACTCCATCCTCCAGCTTTCTTTGTAGAAAATAAAACCAAACCGCAAATCTCATCAGGTGTAAAATCCCCTTTGATTCCTAAAGCAAATTAGAAGAAGGGAAATGGCTCATTAGGCCATGAGACAGCATTCATAAACCAAAGTAGTAAGATTATTATTAGCATGGCTCTGTATGTATAAGCAGTTTGATCTGCTGCTGTAGCCCTGCAGGATCTGTGTACCTATTCATACCCTTTATGAATATGTTTTACAACAACCGCAAACTTCAGTGTGTTTTATTTGTATTATATGTGATAGACCAACACAATGCTGTCCATGACTATGAAGTGGAAAGAAAAGCTACATGGTTCTCAGTATTACTTACAAATAGAAATCTGAAAAGTGTGGAGTATATGTGCATTCAGCCGTCTTTGATCTGAAAGCAAATAATGAAATCCTGCGCAACAAACTGCTTAAGCAGTCACCTTACCAGTAAACAGAGTCCATGTGGGTGTAGATTGATCTCATTATAATCCAGCTCTTCTGAGAAGGCCTCAGATGTTTGTTAGAGAACATTAGAGAGCAAACAGCCTCATAAAGACCAACAGACAGGTCAGGTTTTCAAACCTACCAGCATGAGTCAGGCAGGAGCCAGGAGGGCATTAATCAGAGAAGCAGCAAAGAGGCATATGGTAACTCTGGAGGAACTGCAGGGAATCACAGCTCAGGTAGGAGAATCTGTGGAGAGGACAATAATTAGTCATGCACCCAACAGGATGCCAACATGAACTTTTTGGCCTACACACAAAACACCATGTGTGGTTAAAAACTATCTCTGCATATCATTCTGAACATTCAACAACTAAACATGGTGGTGGCATTACCAGCAGGGTCAGGGACACTGTGGGAGCTGGTGGGAACATAATAGGGGACTCCTGGAAGAAAACCTGTTGGAGGCTTCAAAGGCCTGTGGTGAAGGTTCACCTTCCAGCAGGAAACTGTCCTAAATACACAGCCAGAGAAACAATGGACTGATTTGGATTAAAGCTTATTTACATGTTAGAATAATCCAGCAATAAATCAAATGGAGAATATTTGATAAGAATTGAAACTTGATGTTTACAGATGCTCTCTATCATATCTGACGAAGTTTGAGCTATTTATCAAAGAAGAGCAGCGATAAAAATCTCTAGATTTGCAAAACTGATAGAGATTCCCCAAAAAACTTGAGGCTGTAAACGTATGGAGGGTATAAAAAAAAAAATATATATATATATATATATATATACTATATAATATATATATATATATATATATATATATATATATATATATATATATACATATGTCATGAAATAAATCAATGTGAATGTCCCATTAAAAATGAATAGATGTCCCATTAAATAATTAAATTTATAATTTATTTATGAAATGCACAGCTAAGTGATTAAACTTCCCATTAAATAATTATATATACATTTTAAATCAGATTAAATAATTAAATGTAGTTTTTTTAAATAAATTCAGTTAAAAATACATAACTATTTCACTCTAAATGTATTTACTTCTTGGCTCCCTTGCAGCAGTGTCATCATAAAATTATTGAAAGAGTCAACTTCACTCAACAACCAGAGCGCGGGGCTAAAGCTGATCCTGTGAAATCCATTGCTTTAGTCTGATGTCTAAACATGGCGGCTTCCTCCACGCAGAACCTGAATGAGCTCCTCGTGAACTGATTAGAAATATTTTAAACCGTGTTAGGGATGTAGAGGCTGGAGTTAAGCACCCAGACTTTGTGGTAAAAAATTGGAACAATTCCTAAAGTTATTGGAGTTATTTTTGCACTTTCCAGCGAAGACTTCGACCTCAGAATCATAGCAAACTATTTAATAAAGTATTGACTCAACAGGTTGGAATACAAACGCACAGCACACTTTTCAGATTTCTCTTTTCTTAAAAAAACTGAAAGCATGCATAATTGTGCCTCCACCTCACAGTTAGGCCCTTCTTTGTGCTGGTCTATAGCATACAATTTTTTTAATGCAGATGTAGAAAATTACTGTGAAGATGAAACATTTAAACGGTTTCCTTCTCATTAAAATGCCTGTGACATCGAATTTTCATGATAAATCCTATTACATTTACGGAAAGGAAACGTTGAAAAAAATCTTTTCAAAAGTAAATTCTTGCCACTGAAAAGAACAGTTGTTGAGATATATGGTCATAAATTTCACTAAAAAGGCATTTCCAGACTACTTTGCGATTTTGTTGCGCTCTTTTATGACGTCAAAGGGGAACCCATGTAAACTGACCGCTGCTACAATGGCAGCAACACAGACTGTAGCGAATATTCTGATATGGCACGGCCGGAGTCAATATGCATGAATCATACCTTAATCATACCGCACCACCAGGAAAAAAAGAACGAGCACAACATCCGGATTTTCAGAATAATTTACTAAAAACAGACTAGTCAGTCAGTCATTTTCTACCGCTTATTCCATAGTGGGTCGCGGGGGAGCTGGTGCCTATCTCCAGCAGTCTATGGGCGGGAGGCGGGGTTCACCCTGGGCAGGTCGCCAGTCCATTGCAGGGCAACACACAAACAACCATGCAAACACTCATTCATACACCTAAGGGCAATTTAGAGTGACCAATTAACCTAACAGGCATGTTTTTGGACTGTGGGAGGAAGCCGGAGTACCCGGTGAGAACCCACGCATGCACGGGGAGAACATGCAAACTCCATGCAGAAAGACCCCCGGCCGGGAATCGAACCCAGGACCTTCTTGCTGCAAGGCAACAGTGCTACCCAGTGCGCCACCGTGCAGCCCTATATTATTTAATATTTAAGTAAATAATAATTTGGTCTGTTAAGTGTTGTCCTGTGTATACGGTGGTATTAGGACAGTCAAGCTCTGGCATTACTGAACAGCAAAACTGTACACACACATGGAGTAAATTCACACACTTCTTAAAATACAAGAATTTATTAACAAAATAATTAAACTCAAAGTCAAACATATTTTGATTAACTCCTTTACTATACTAGAGCAATTCAACTAAACCTACCATTCTTACAGCCATTAAGAATCTCAGTTCATAGCCGATGCCACCCACAGACAAACAACATGTCTCACACTTCGGAAAAGCTTGCTACACCACTGGGCCCCAACAATGATTCATTAAGTAAGAACATAACATGGAAACAGAAAACTTAAGAGGGAAAATTCTGAGGGAGAATGAAGGATTTTACACGAATTAACTGGATAAAGATCTCACTATATTAATAAATACACACATATAATTATATATACACGTGTCTATATTAGCAGTTGTTTAGATCAATTACATCAGTTACTGGTTTAACTAAGGTATTATAAACTGAGCTATTAAACATTAAATGCACCAAATTAAGCAACAAATATAGCTTTGCTGCACTCAGTGAACTCACTCATTGTAGAATAAGACACATGAAAATATCTGGATGCATAAAACGAAGCAGTTTAACTGGTTTGACTTCCATAGAATATGTTTTGGACCTGGTACCGCATTTATCACTGGGTTTTATTGCACGATCTGCGTATGGTTCTTGGAGCTCCTCTGGGCTTCACAGTGGACCGGACCGGAACAGTGCAGTTACAGTGTCCAGGGTAAATACGGCACTGAATGAAACAACCGGAGGTGAAGCGGAGCAGCATGGAGCAGCAGCAGCAGACACAAGGGATGATTCAAGATCTGAAGACACTACCTGGTGTGTCATTTTGTTTAACTTTATATTAGAATCTTTAGAGAAACATTTATTTAAATATATCGTATGCACCTGTAATTTATCTTATTTTAATAATAATAATAATTTCGGATTATTATATGATTAATAATAAAAAATATAATTTCGGATTTTTAATTATTAACAACTGCCGATATCTGCCGAGCCTTGATCTGTTTAGCAACAGCAGCAACAACCTTTTCTTTGGCGATCCTTTCACATCAGATGCTCTGAACAGCGTGGCTGTAGATTCTGCTTCAACTCCTTCCGCTAGAAGATAACCGGACCTCTGATATCATTTCTCTTGTGAAATCAGATCGCTGATATCAGAGGCAAACTGCTTCGAACAAGAAATTTGAAGCAGTTTGCCGAAAAGTCCTCCGATTACAACTGGCTGTGCTTGGTGGGACCAGCCCCTCCGGCCCTCGTCAATTTTCCAGCTTAGATCCAGGCAGCTCTGATCCTCTTTCCTGCAGGAAAGTAGTGCAGACTAACAGCTGCTGTCGTAGTTTTGCTGCCACCACCCACTATGCACCGTTTCACCATATTAACATCTGAACCGTTTATCATGACACTCACACAGTGAATGACTGGAGATTTCCCCTTAGATGTCATTTCCGGGCGACTTTGGACTGGCAAAATTCAACAAGGAAATATGCTTATTTTGTGTCACAATTGTCTTTTATCATGACTTTAATCCTAATATCATGTCTATTACTTCCCAATTCCTTCAATATTAAGATGTTTTCTTTCAATTTCTGCATTTTTGGGAAACACGTGTCAGAGGCACTTTCAGGCAAAGCTTCATTTCACAAAAATCCTGAAATGAATCTATTATAACAGGATGTGCCAATCTACTGAAATAACTGAAAGTAGCTGACACTTAATATGTGGACATTCCGCATGTCTCATTGGTTTTTAAACTAGGAATCAGATGTAATGTCTTCTTTACACTGAACAGTAACTGTATTGGAGTGACTACAGCCCTATATTCCCCTGTATTCCTCCTAAGCCTGACACCAACAGGGAACATTTCATAATAGGCTCTGAATGTAGCCCTCTGTGCACATAATAAGCTGCTTCTGGACCTGCTCATTTCCAAAAAAAAAAAAAAAAGTCTGTCGTATAAAAGGGCTCCAGGAAACTGGAATTCTGTTTCAAGTCTAGAAACCAGCCTTGAAATGATAGTGGTGTGCTATGTCTGCCACAGCAGGAAGTAGAGTGCACAATTTCACCAACGACAGTCCAGATACTGCACTTTGAACACAGTCTGCAGCTGGTGAGTGCCGCATCGCTCTGTTGTGGATTTGCTTCTGCTGTTATTATTGTTCCCACACTGTTCTCCATTCATCCATGTCTCGCGCCCCTCTATTTATTATGTCCATGTGCAGGATTGTGTCTTATTTGTCCTTCCATCCCAGTTCATTAAACATTTGTCATCCCCAAAGCTGTGATCCACATTTCTCTTAACAATCAGAATCCAGACTGGCTAAAGTGGCTCGGCAAGGATCACTGGTGATAGGGATTTGTTAGGATGTTGACTGGAAGTCTGCATGTGTGTGAGCACAGCTCATCCAAAGCAATGAGTTTAAGGGCAATAATGTGGACACAGGGCAGGAATGTGTGTATGCTAAAATAACAAGATTCCAGCATAGCTGGAGTTCAAAACAATCAGTGAAGCCTTTAGACTGTGTGGGTGTGTGTGTGGGTGTGTGTGTGTGTATCTTATCCTGAGCTATTCCCCTGCCTGTAAGATGATTAAAGAAATGTGTGCTCAGCGAAAAACTTTATTCACTCCACCCACAGGGGAGCAGTCGCTGCCCTGGAGCCAAAGCCATGTTCAGTGTTATAACCACCCTCCTGTCGAGTGGGAGCGCTCTTTCTCTGCTGTGAAAGAAGGCAGAACAAAACACAGCTTCACACTAACTATGTTTTACATATTCAACTCAAATGCAAATAATGAGATCTAAGATAAATTACCCTGACATCATAAGACTGCAATAAAGTGATTCGTAAAAATATTCGTGATTTTTTTTTTGTATTGCATTACAACTGGAAAACTAGGATGTTATTTGATGAATCCACCCAAACAGTGCTTCAAATCTTTTTCATCAATTGACCAGCTCCCTTGTCCCTGACTAAAAGTATCCCCTAAGTTTGGTCCCTGAATCTCTAGCGTTACCATTAACCCTTAAAGATACCCAGTCGGGCCACGACTGATCTTTAGCTGACAGAATGTAAGCTTTTCTTGTTTGTTTAAAACAGATAATGGATATTAATGAACATATCCTTGTAAATATGTTAGATTTAGTAAAAAGGCTACTTTGCCCCTGTAGTCCCCAGTTGGTCAGATACAAACAAATAAGCAAAAAACACACAACGCAAATGAGAGAAAATATAATGTTGATGAGTAGGTATCGACATGACAATTCAAGCACACACAGAATATTTAGTCACCATTTTTTTTATTATTTGCTGTGCATAATTACAAATCTGACAGCCAGCAAGGCTGCTCCACAGTAGGACTTAGTTCTGAGGTAATGGCATCTGATTAATCCTCGTTTACATACCCATCAGCCATTTAACAACCAGGTGCTCATTGACATGTGTTTGTTAGAGTTCTCCCTAAGATATTTAAGTTTAGTAGGAACAAAAATTGTTCATATCAAAACATCAATTTAAGCTCTGATAGTTTTCAATGAGATACATGTTGCTCAAATTCTAGATATGTACAGAAGTCAGACTTTAAGTTCTTACATTTGTGTAGTGTATTTCCTTTGAAATGTGTGTTCCTGCCTGATCAGCATGGACCAAGCGAAACATGAATGTGCAAATGAAAGATAGCATTCAGCATTTCACGATTTCTGCACAATAAATGTCACACTGAATAGAGATGATGATTCATTCAGTGGTGCAGGCACTGCAATAATAGCATTAAAAGGGACTGACAATGTTCTGTTGTTAAACTCTGCTAATCACCATGCTGCTCCCCTCTGTGCTCCCCCATGCTTTCAGGGCCGACTCACTGGCCAGAGGCCCAACAACCTGATTGCTCAAAACATTGTACATCAGCAGTCCCGCTGCCATGGAAACAAAGCCCACGACCTGGCAGGAGCAAGGTCCCTTCAATTTTCTATTCAAGATGCAGGGTGAAGAGGGTGCAACCATGGGCCACAATGTTTCTCTGCAAGATAGAAAAGCCCCCAAGGCAATGCCTGAGGGGGACTTAGATGTCCCGGAGCCTGGAGCCAAAGTCGAAGCTGTACAGAGAAGCCAGGCAATCACGATAATAGAAATGGTTGATGTAATTAAAATTGAAAACCAGAAATCTGCAGGTATTAGCCAGTGCACTCTGAGAGAGACACGAGGAGCTATGATAGAATTAGAAGAAAGACCTGAAAAGTTATCTGAAGCTCAAGAGGAATCTAAAAAAGCAGATAATCTCTGTGAGGATGATTTCCCACCTCCGCCGCTACTCAATACCTTATCAGGGGTAGAGTATCGTGAGAAAGAGGGCTTTTCCAGCCTGGAGAGTGAGGTGGGGGAGTGGATCAGTGAAGCTGAACCAATTGAAGACAGTCGAGACTGCCCAAAGACACCCAAACTTCTTGTGCCAGCTCATCAGGAAGTAGACATAACATCAAAGTTGAATTCAACAAACGTGATGAATGCTGACATTTGTACCAATAAAACGGAAACTTTTACATCCCAGTCAGCCAAACACTGTCTCTCTGACATCAACAGCTCAGATGACAGAAATAACCTAAACTCTCCTCCTTTTGCTGATGAAAGTGGAGAAGAAGAAGCAAAAAGTAAAGACATAACAACTTGTCAGCAGCACTCAGATACACAAGAGTTGAGCTGCGTTGGATTCCAACCTTCATGTTCTGATCCTGAAGAAACAGACTCAGTCCTGCCTGCAAGTGGCTCAGTCAGACAGGAGGAGGCAGTGTTGTCACAAAGCCAGTCTGAGCTCTGTTACAAGGGCCAAAACCAGGAAACTGAACAACAGGTGTTTGGCCATGGATCTCCACCTGACTCAGCAGTTACCATGGAGCTGGCCAATCAGAGCGGGGAAGCCTCTCAAGGCCATAGTTGTGTTGCAGCTGTAAGAGAAAGGAGCAGCAGGGTGGGGGCGAGGACTGAAGGTGAAAACGAGCAAACAGGTGGAGTGAAAGGACAGTATAAGAGCAGAGTTGAAAAAAGCAAGGTGGCTGTGAGTTCACAGAGCGAAGGGCTTTTCAGGTATCTCCAGGCAGTCCAAACACAGGAGCCCAAGGCAGAAAACAGCTGTGGTATACCTCTGAAAGCCAACAGAGACACCAGGATGAGGACTGAAATGTCAGAAGATAGCCAGAGTGACAGTGGAGTGTCAGCAGACTTCCACTCAGACAGCACGGTAAACAGCAGCACCAGCATGTCTGCAGACTCTCCGAGCCCTGTCTCCATGGAGACCCCCATCGAGAGGGAGATCAGACGAGCCATAGAGCGTGAGCAAAGCCTGAGAAGGTCCAGAGGACTGCCAAACCCACGCACCTCTCCAGAGTACGTAGAAGTTCCTCTAAGAAAAAGTCTTCCTAGCCAGTCTGTATCTCCCAAGTGGTCCCAGAACAAGGACAGGGAGTTTGCAGGCAAAAAGATGCAGCAAGAGATCCAAGAAGAGTCTCAGCGGGAGCAAGATCTGGTCAAAATTGGGAAAATTCCTGGTTTCTATGACAAAGGCACAATCCGCCAAATAAAAGAAAGGAAACAGCTCTTTGAGACCCTGCGGATATCTCCAGAATCTCCATTGACAATCTCACCTAAATGTAAGACCCCATCCTGGTCGTCTAACAGCAGTGAAGATTTGAATTTAACTCTGGAGAGTCAAGATTCTGGGACATCCACCCCAGAACATACCTACATGGAGAGGAAACCCATGATGTTCAATCCCTCACAAAGCCAAACCTCTTCCAAAGGTTTAGACCACTCCAGTCTCCGAGGGCCAAAATGTTCCGAGGGGACCGGTTGTCAGATCATCATCATAGAAAATGGCCTAACTGTTCCAGCACAGAAACACTACAAAGTTAAAGCAGAGGCAGAGGCAATTCCAGCTCCTGAAACTAAAAACAGTTTAAATTCATCAGACAAGACAAGAGGGCACGATGGGCTGATGAAGACGAAGGAATGGAAGGAGAAGGAGGTGGCAGCATCAAAGGGGAACCCCTTTTTTAAGCTCCGCTCCTCAGCTAATTTAGACAAAGTGAGGCAGGATATCCAGGAGACCAAAGAGAGGGAGAAGGAGCTCCACAGCTTGCGGCTCGGCCTGTATGGGGGCATCGACCTAGCCGAAGAACCCTCAAAGAAAGAAATGCCAGCTCCTGGGCCACTGTCCAATGGAAGAAGTGAATCATATGAAGGTTAGTGGATCAATTATTGTTCAAACTGATGCTGCAAGTGGCAGGAAAAGGTTTTTATGTGTACCTGTGAGGGGGTATGGATTCCTTTTTTCATCATTGGAAAAATAATGAATACACCCCTCTGAAACTGCCTCTGCCACCATATTACTTTATTTCTCTCCCATCAGTGGAATATCTCAAAGATTTCCAGATGAGAGTTAGCTCTTTTCCAAAAATCTAGCATTCGGGCCTGTCAAACTAATAACAAAAGCTGTGAAAGGGAAAATCACGGGTCATTTATATATATTGTGTCCAAAAGCAGGAAAGTTTGTTGTAGAAAAAGCCTATCTGAAGCTTAAATTCATTAGGTAAAGAAAGCCTCTGTTTTTAACTTAGCATAGAATTTATGGAATTAGATTGACAAAGTTACAAGACAAAAACAGGACAAACTTGAAAAGGTAGATAAATCTTAGTAGGGAGCAGAATATTACGGGGATAACAAGACATCCAACTCATGTTGGGACACTATACACTATGTTGGGTTCACAGGAATGAGATGAGAGCATTTTAGCAATATTCTTTTACAGAGATCAGCTTAAAACCCAAACTGTGCTTTGTAGAATCTATAACGATTTTAGAAAAAGTTCATGTATAACTAGTCCATAATCAGAGGTTTTAACACTTATCTCAAACTAAAGTCATTCTATTGCCACTAAAGTAATGAAAATGTTCCTTTTTAAGCTTTTATTGGTCTAAGTATTTTAGATTTTAAACTAGAGATTAGAGAGACTAAATGCGGTCAAGACTTAAACAAATCTTTAAAGAAGCCAATCTGTTAGCATCAATGGGAATATGTGAAGCAGACGCCAGCATTGTTGTCATAGCAACTAACATGTTGCGGATGACAGAGTTTACAAATCGTTTGGATCTTGTCTATTATTCTGCCGCCGTTTCCTGTTTCTACCATGTACCTAAAATGCTTCTACACAAATCATTTTAAACTATTGGGAGCTTCATAAATGTTAATGAAGAAATGGTCTTAGTCAGTCTGATAACGTCTTTATTAGTCCAACCCTAAACACAATAGGTCAAAGACCCAAGAACTACTTCCTTTTCTTATTTCAAAATATGAGTGTTAGAACATAAAAACAGGGTATCAAGCTTAAAGCACCCACCTTCTAATCCTGGGTTCACAATAATAATTTAAAATCACTTCACCTGACAGTCATATACTGACAGAAACAAAATAGCCCCCTAACTACAAGGCCATGCCCCCAATGAATAATAAAATAATGCCGGGAGTGACTCATCCCCATACCCTCGGTTTTTAAAATTTGTTGGTTTAGTTAGGCCCGGGTTCCCGAACCCAAATTAACTTCATGTTGGGAGACAGACCTCACTTTGATGAGAGATATTTCCCAATTTGATATCCTACCCCCCCTTTGGGACCCAAAAACCCGTTACATCTCTACAAAATCTTTTTTTGGGCCCTTTTTTTCCCTGTGATTTTTGGGTTTGAAGGGGAAATAAGCCATTTTAAAAAGAGTTCTGAAGGGTTTCAGTTCATCTCGGAGCTGGAAACCACAGCCTTGTTGTATGTTTGAGTGAGTTTATAGAATAAAGGGTTAATGAATAAAAGAATACAGCAGTCATTTCATTTTCAATAAACGGCCTAAAATGACTAGGGTGTGGCACGGTGCAATTGAATGAGCATGACACATTGCTCATTACATAACATTGTTCAACTGTGCAACCTTTTTATATTCTTCATATCTACCCACTATTTTTTGGTTTTTCGGGGTTTTATTGATGTTCGTGAAAAATTTTTTCATGAAAAATCCCCCTCTTTAAATTTTATTGCCTCCTCATTAAACAGTGCTGTCAGCAGATAAAGCATGATAGAAACCATTATGTCACTTTGCCCTTCATGTTTATCCTGTAATAATTGCCTCTGTGTCTTGCAGGGCGGCAGTCAGTGGACAAGGTGTCTGCATGGCCACCTGTCCAGAGTCAAGAGGATAAGATTTTCCACCCAGAGGTGTGTTAGCATTCTAGATTCCTTCCTTTCACAGCTGCTTGCTTTAGTTTTTAAGGGCTGTCCACTGTACGAATGGCTGGTACACTCTGTTTGGAACATGAAAATGTAGGCAAATCACCTCCTGGAGTCTCTGATTGTCAATAAGACAAACAAAATAAACCTTTTCTAACTCTGTGTTTATGTGTTAATTAAAACAATGCATTGGGGGTTAAAGCAGTCTCCTAGCAGCATGATTATGAACACTTCTGTAACTGCTCTGCACTTTAATATATAATTATAATGGTTAAAAATTTCTAGAGAGGATGTCTGCATTTTTTTTGCACTGAATATGGGACAAAAATATCTGATAAGGTCCTGAACACACAGCAAGGCACTTATCTCTGCAGATAAGGGAAGAAGGCAAACAGTCTTGTGACTGAGACGGAGGGAAGAAAACATGGAATGTGGAAAGTGTGATTATATGTGAGCATGTGAGGAAGCATGTGTGTGTGCATGTGAATTCAAGTCCATAGAATAATAGAGGAGCCGTTTTGCATTCCTGCTTGTAACCTGTCTTGTCTCTTTGAAACTAATGTGTCTATGACTATTCTAGAATGCTGCTGTTTAATTTGGTGAGCCATTAAGGTGTGAGGCTTTAGCTGCATGGTCTGATCTGACTTCAGCATGATCATTTTACCCTCTTTCTTCTCTGTGCCTCCTGACTCTCCCTGTCTGTCTGCTTAATGCATAGAGCTTTCATCTGATATGAATTTAGTTAGTAAGGAAGGATCCTGTAGGAGAGAATGGAACACTAAACATGGCCCAGGATCAACATCACATTAACTTCAGCTTAGCTTACAGTGTTCTACCCTTCCAGAATAATGCACACTTTTTACCTTTGCAAAAGTGTGCGTGCCCCTTGAGTTTTTCCCTGTTTTGTCATATTACAACCAAAGATTTCAATGTATTTTATTGAGATTTTATGTTAAAGACCAACACAAATTGCTGCAGATTTGTAAAAATTGAGGCAAAATGATACATGGCTTTCAAAGTCTTTCATGAGTAAATATTTGAAAAGTACGGTACCACATTTGCACATCTAGCAACAGACTTTAATCACTGTAGATGCCGGAAGTCACAAGGTCATTTTTACCAATATTTGATGTGTCTCATTTGTTCTTTGGGGTGTTTGAACTGTTGCTATGGGACGGTGAAAGACGCTTGTAAGTCGTTTGGCAGAGCTCTGCTTCGCGTCTCAGATTGTATTGTTTATTTGGTTCCGTCCTACAAATCTGTCATGAGGAAACACAAGCTGGAGCAATGCTTAGTTCCGGTTGGGTTGAGTCTATCCTCCACCTTCAGGATAGCTTCAGCTGCATCGACTGAGATGTGTTTAAATATGCATGTTCAAACATTGATTTTGTTTTATATGTTGTTGTGTTGCATTCTTTCTTTGCAAAATAGCCCAAGGTCACTTAATTAGATGGAAAACATGTAATCATCAATTTTCAAGTCTTGCCACAAATTGTAATTTGGACAGAGTCATTTGGACATGTCATTTGAACTTTAACTAGACCATTCATTAATAAAACTTTGATCTAAACCATTCCATTGTAGTTCTGGCTGTATGTTTAGTATCCTGCTGGGAGATAAAACTCCACCCCAGTGTCAAGTCTTTCGCAGGTTTTATTCCAGGATTGCCCTGTATTTAGCTCCATCCGTCTTTGTGTCTACTCTGACCAACTCCCTGTCTCTGCTGAAGAAGAGCATTCTAACAGCATGATGCTGCAGTCACTATGTTTCACCGTAGGGATGATTGTGCCACACCTACAGGCCATATAGTTCAATATTGATTTCAACTGCCCAAAGCACCTTCTTCCACATGTTTGCTGTGTCCCTGCTTGCGGCAAACTTTAAATGGAAGTTCTTATGAATTTCTTTCATCCATGGCCTTTTTTTCTTGCACCCTTTAAAACACAGTTATGCTCTTATGAGCAAGGCTAGTTGTTGTTCTATCAATGGATTCTCCAATCTGAGGTGTAGCTCTCTGCAGCTCCTCCAGAGTAACCAGTAATCTATAATAATAGAGATAATTCTCTAAATAATGCTGTTTTTGTCTGGCCAGTTATTCTAGGTAGATGGCCATGTTTTGGTAAGTTTGCAGTTTTTATTTGTTGATGAAGGACTCACTCCATGTGACGGTCAAAGCTTCAAATATTGTTTTTATAACCTGACCTGTCGGCTGTGCTCCTTGGTCGTCATAATGCTGTTTGTTCACTAATGTTCTCTAACAAACCTCTGAGGTCTTCACAGAACAGCTGGATTCATAATGAGATTAATTTATACATAGGTGGGCTCTATTTGTTAATTAGATGACTTTCTAAAAGAGCTTACTGATTTTCTTAGGTGTATCAGAGTAAAAGGGACTGAATACAACTGTAATACACACTTTTCAGGTTTCAAAAGTAAAAAAATTATGAAAATCTGTCTCCTTTTCCTTTCACTTGACATTAATGCATTCATTTTACTTCTTTTTTTACTTCTTTATTTATCTGACTCCTCTTGTAAAATGTGCTTGACTCTCCTCTTCATCTGCTTTCCATCCAGATTAGCAAGAGTCCCCGAACTCCAAGACAAAAGAATCCTCTTGTGCAGCTGTGGGAGTCAGGCCAGGTCAACAGATGCAATCTGGAAGACGACTGAGGACCAGGGAGGGTTCACAGAGACTTACATTTTCTTTAATTAGGGGGTGAAATCAAAACAAATAAAAAATTCTGTATAAAGAAGGAGGAAACATGAAGCAGGAGGGAGCAACAATGACAAAGAGGAAAGAACGTGAAGGAAAATCAGATAGAGGTCGAGGACTGAGGCTTGAAAATGGGGCCAGGCGAACTGGGAGCAAGAAAAATGGTAGTAGTATAAAAACACTGACGTTTTCTTCAGAAAAGAAGAGAGAAGAAAGACAATAAACCAGGCCACAATGTAGAACGTGAGATGTTGGACTGCTTCTGATGCTACACAGATGACAAAACAAAAAAATATTACTTAAAGAAAAGATGAAGATGATGAATAATGCAATGAAGACCAAACAAGTTATAAAAAAGCAACTTTTAAATCATGGTGAAGTTTTTTTATTTTGATTTTCTTAAATAATATTGGAATAATATATGTTAGTTGCAATTGTTAATTTTCTGAATAAATACACAGAAACTATCTGTAACAAATTCCCAGGACGAATTTTTTATAATGACACAAATGCCTTTCATGCCTCTTGTTATCTCTGTAAGAAGAAACTATTCTTTTCATCATCCAACAAACATGTCCTGAAGACATATCCTTCAATACAACGGGTGCATGCCTTTATTGGCAAGTGAGTCAGGAAAAAAAGAGTAACAGAAATCAATATGGAGAGATCCAACTTATTCTGTTCCTTTTCCCTGGACAACAATTACTGCACTTTCATCAAAGCAGCAAAAACAGACTGCACCACAATAGACATGACAAATACTTTAGCATGATTATTGTTCACCTCTGGTCAAACAAAAATCTCCTCATAAGTGGATTCAGCAGGATTGGTTCTATTTCTTGTCTTCTTTCAGTTTACTTTTATTTTTTCAGCTTTCTTCTGGTGTTGTTCACAGTTTTATTCTTCATTTACTGTAGGCTTGAGCAGCTAGTTTATGTGAGGGCATAACAATTGTTTGATGACGGGTTAGGTTAGGCCTGGGTCATGGTTGCATGGATGTATCCATCTTAATCTATTTCATCCTGTATAGAGTAAAGATGTGAAGTATTTAACCAATGCCTCTGGGTTGTGTACTCGAAATGCTGAGGATGTAAAATCCAGGATAAGCAGCTGATACGCTATAATCACAAAGATTAAAAAAATGGTAATATATTATTATAAAATATAAAAATTTATATAAAAAGAAGGAAGGGACTTACAAAGAAATCAGCAAATTAAAAGAATAGTCTGATTTTTTGCTTGAATAGTCCTATTTTGTTCACACACCCTAATGTGTGTTGCTAATTACACTCTTGGAGATTGTTACAGAAAGAAGAAACTGGCTATTTTCAGGATCAGTATGGTGTTAAAAATCAAATCAGTAAGCTCTGAGATGTAAGAAACTATTCAAAATGAAAACCTCTGTGTTCCATGATACAACGGGGCATGTATTTGGTTCATTCAGGCTGTGAGCGCACAAGAGAGAACAGATAGCAGGAAAGCTGAACGAAGTACAACAGTGGCTCTGTTTACCCTTTTGAGCTTTCAGCCTCTGTCTGTTATGCAACATTCTGAATTTAGAAAAGTTGGCAGCCTTGTGGAAATCTCAGTCTGATGATTTGGTAATGCTAGCAGCACTAATTGTGCTAATAACTAAGATGCTAAAGCCAGTTTAAATTCTGATCGGTGCATCTCTAGTGACAAACATGACATGCATTTGCAGTGGACAATCTTAACTATTTAACACTTAGCTTAACTCCACCACAGAGCATTTCTTTGCCTCATACCACATCTGATCAGTTCCACAAATTAGCAAAACCAGAGGACCACCAACACAACCAAATGCAACTCCAACACCAGGTAATCTACTTGTTTCAGAGACCACCGGGCAGTAACACCCCATGACATGCAAACATTCACTTATAAGGCAGCACCACAGACTGGAAACACTGCTGTTCTGCTGTTATCTGTTTTGTCTATGTGTTTATAACAGACATAACACACACATATACTGTACGTGTGTGTGTGTGTGTTATGTCTGGATATCAGTCCTGCTGGTGTATGTTTCATCACCAGAGTTACCACTGAGGATATTTCTTGTCTGCAGCAGAAATGAGAAATGTCCTCTGCAAAGCTGTGAGATTCATGCTGGGTCTCACTGTTGGTGGTCAAAGATGTGTCACCATGGATACAGCTTTGGTGGAAACCCTTCTGGGCCCTTCTTTGTTTACGTTTGCATGAAGACGAGAAAAGGGCATGCTTTTGTGACCTCCCAGTGTCCAGTGAATAATTCAAAACCCACAAATATTGCCAGTAAAAATCTATGGTGGACCCAAAACAACTTGATTAAAAATTTTCTTAGAAGCTTCGATCTTTATGAGGCAACTTCTTTTGTACAGCTATGATGCCACTCATACTGACACAGCACCGAAAGCCTTAGAGTGACATTCAGTGTTCAAAGCTCAACGTGTTTATTGTTAGGTTACATCAGAACAATGCCAGTTCAACATCAAAGATTGTTCTCTTCTGAATTTGCAACCTATCCAGCTTATCTCTGCATTCGGTATCTAACCTGGCAGCTTTCCAGCCCTAAAATAAATGTGTATGTATCGTATGCTCAGCTCCACTCATTTCCATGATGTTTCATTATCACTATTATCAATGCTTTCCAAACTGCTGCTGGCACAAAGTCATCAGAGCAACATTGCGTGACACAGTCAGTCTTCAGCCTCTGCTCCTGTGATATGTCTTTGCCAAGAGGGAGAGAATTTTATTAAGTTGTGCACCTATTTGGAGTTTACGTACACATGTTATACTCAACTTATGTCAAGAAAACATTCCCAAACTAATATCTCAGGTTGCTTCTAAGATAGATGACTGGAAATTCACTAGACACAGTATTTCTAGTAAGACTATTTCTGATTGCACATGCAAGAGTGGAAATTAAAATTTTCTTACAGCAGGTATTTCCATATTTTTATATAATATTTGTCTTGTTTCCAAAAAAACTCTAAATTTTTTTAGTAAAGAGTTAGGGTTATCAATTCCTAATTCTACAAAAACAACTATCCTGTCAGGATAGGCTCTTAGACTGGACCCCAGAATGAACACAGGCAGGAAGCAGCGTGGCGTGGTTAGTATCTCACAACAGGCAGATGGAAGCAGATGCAGGCATGAACATGGGTCGGCTTGGCGTGGCAACAGGATGTATCCATGAGGAGTAAATGGAACAGCAGTGTATGTAAAGGGCATGAAACTGATTGGCATAAAACAGGTGGACCAGATGAAGCTGATTATGGGCTGACTGTGGCAGGGAGTGGTAACCAAAACATGAATGAGCAGAACAGAGATGCAAGGAAACAAAATGACCAACGGAAAATCTTACCAATGTAATAGAACATAAAATCCACCATAAACAGAACAAGTAGGAAACTAAACCTAAAGGAATCAAATAAAGCACCACCTGAAAAACTATGATCAGAGGCAAGAAAACAAAACTCAATCACCTTCAAGTCATGACACACACTTTATACTTACATATGCTGTTCTGCTGATAGCTCTGGGTCAGTTCCCCCAAAGCCAATTTGGACGCCCTTATCACCGTCTTCTGCACCCTTAAACAAACCATTTCATAGCCACATACTTAAACTACAGAATATCAGTTTACTTTTATTTGTACTTAAGTATTTTCCACGTCCAATTTATTTAAAGCCCATTTTAAAAAAAACATCAATCAAAAATTTAAATAAAGAAATTAAATAAACAAGTAACCAACATGCTGTTAAATTAAATGAAAAGAGATAGAAAACCAAGACAGAAAACAGTCATAAAACAGACATAAAAGACTCGTAAAATGGAACTGAACCATTAAAACAAGTATATCAACTTAGTGCTCTGAAGTCCATTCGGAAAAGTTGTGTTTTTAAAAGAGACTTACAAACAGGAAGTGAGTAGCTGACTATACACTTTTTCCAAGGGCCATGACTGAAAAGGCCAAATATTCTCTGAGTTTAAGACTAGGTTTAAAGAACTACAGAGATACATAATGAGACGAATGTTAGAATGTTGCATATAATTTAATTTCAATGTAACCTTTTTTGTGAAGATTTTACATTATGCTGTATTTCTACTGATAGCAAGTCTGAGTCTTATGAAACATGACAAATTATGACCTCTGATCAAACTAAAATACCTCCAGGTGACCTGGTGACAGATATTCACATCACTACATTTCCTTACAGTAGACATGTTAACAGTAGAATAAAAAAAAATACTTTCAAATTATCAGTAGTCAAGTTAGGATGCACACAAAATGTCTAACGTCCAATGTATATGCAAATAAACCCAAACTCCAAAAATACGAAGAACCAAAGAGGTGAAATGGCCACCACCAAGTCTGGAAACTTGAACAAAACATTAACTCGTTCCACTCGTCAAATATTATCCAGTCATGTGCCTAGCTAATTTTATTTCTTTTTCAGTTTTTCATTACAAAACAGCATCATTGCTTGACAGTTCTTCCAAGAAAAGGCATCTACAGTGTCCAGGGAGTGTGGCTTCACTTCAGCACAATGCTGCCACCAACAGGTCGGTGGTCGAAGCTGTTGTTAGTAATTCAAACAGAACTGGGATTTAAAGCTTGGTGCAGAGCTGCTGTAACATCATGAACTGTTTCTACTTTTAAACTGCCTCTTTTTTCTTCAAATGTTGCGTCCTGCGGTGTCAATGGGGACTGTGTGGAAAATCTGGTCTTATGTGTGCCACTCAATCAGTTTCACGGTAAACTCAGCCACAGTCATGATGCCTTTGATGATCATTCACAGATGGCTTCAGTTTTCAGTTACTTTGTGTCATGTGTGTACTTTCACAAGACAATGGAAAAGATTCTTCTTTTGATTTCCCTTCGAGTGGAAGTTCTGTATGTCTAGTAATGCTTAGTGTTTTGGTGTGGTTCTTGGCTTTAAAGTTTGTGAAAGGTTGGATTAAATAGCTGAGGTGAGTCACTAAAAATAAACTTCAACGCACCTGATTTCTTTCATTGTGTGGAGTCGGGGAGTGGACCTATTCAATTCACTGCTAACACATACAAGATGTAATGGTGCCTATTAATGAGTCATACAGCAAAATTTAATAGTGTAACAATAGCATATTCATTATCTTCTGAAAAGCATTAAAAATCTATGACCAAGGTCTTACAGTGACAAAGACAAAAGCATCTCTATTGTCTTCTAGTACAACAAACCTGTTCCGCCTCTTCAGCCAACCATAAAAATGCACTTTTCACTTTTCTTCAACCAATAACCTCTTTGTATTTTATTCAGATATTTAGAGATAGACGACACAAAGTAGTGCATAATAGTGAAGTGGAACAGAAGTCATATGTGGTTTTGAGTTTTTTCTTATTCTTTCTTACAAATAAAAGTCTGAAAGGTTTGACACACATTAGGGTTAAGTCCCTTTTACTGTGACACCCCACGATAAAATCCAGTGCAACCTGAATCAGAAGTCACATAATTACAACCCCAGTTTCACTGAAGTTGAGACTGTCAGGATCTGTCACCTTTTGGACTCTGTGGTGGCTTTGTGTTATTTTGAGTGTTTGGTTGTGTTTCTTCCCCCCGTTGTTCATAGCTCATTTAGTTACTGTTGTTTTTCTTATGACTTAGTATGGTTTTCTCTTTATTGTCATTGTTGCCATTATTATTATGATTGTGCTCTGTTTTCCTTGGGTTCTTTAAATTAGTTCTCCATCTGGTTTCTCTGTGTTTTTATTTGTTGTTAGGTATTTGTTCTTCCCCTTTGCACTCTTCTGCTTATTAGTTTCTTTTTCTGTTACTCTTCAGTTATACTGTATTCGGTCTTTGTTTCCTAGTCCTCCCAGTCTGGTTCTCTTTATCTTAATTCTCCAGTCCCTCTTTATAGGTTAGCTTTTGTTATTGTTTACTTTTATTCTTGTCATCGCTTCCTCTGCCTCATTCACAGTTTGTTCTTTCAGTATTGGTTTATAGTTTCTTTTAGGGTCTGCTCACTATCTTGTCTTTAGTCCTTTTCCTCATTTAGTTCTATTAGGTCCACCTGCTCCCTCTGCCTTCCTGCCTCCTTGTCTCACCTGTTCTTAGTTCCTTTGATTACTGCCTTTGTTCTCCCTCAGTATATTAGTTGGTTTTGTTTCTTTGTCCTTTGCTGGTTCCTCCGATCACATTACCTGATTTTGCTCAGTGTTTGCTACGTTCCTGCAGTACAACGCACAAGTTTCGATTGAACTCATGCCTTGCACCTGCAGTGAGTTCTGCTATGTTTGCTTGTTCATGACTTGTGAACAAAGCTTAAGATCGTACTGAAAATGCTGCTGCCAAGCTCTTGCCTGCGCTTCTGTCCACCCCAAAACCACACCGTGACAGAGACGTTGTGTAAAACATAAATAAAAACAGAATGCAATGATTTGTAGGAGTTTCTTTCCGATTCTTGGTTGATGCACAACTTCATTTGCTCCACAGTCTCTGTTGTCATATTTTATGATTCATCGTGCACTGCACATTTTAAATGGGAGACAGGTCTGGACTGCAGGCAGGCCAGTCTAGTACCAGCACTTTTTTACTATGAAGCCACGCTTCGTAGTAAAAACACTTCGTAACACTTGCAGAATGTGGCTTGGCAGTCATGCTGAAATAAGCAGGACGTCCCTGAAGAAGATGTTGCTCCACAACTAGTATGTACCTTTCAGCATTAATGGTGCCTTCACAGATGTACAAGTTACCCATGCCATGGTCACTAACACACCCCTATTCTATTGCAGATGCTGGCTTTTGAACTTTGCGCTGATAACAATCCAGATAGTCCTTTTCCTTGTCCATGATTTCCAGAACTCATTAACTGGTGGGAAGCAGAATATCTGTTTGCAGAGTTAAGGCACAGACCTGTTTGTCTCATGTGCGGAGCCAACATAGATATAGGGATGGGCATTTATCGTTTTGTTTATCGTAATCATAAAAAAATTTCTTATCATAATAATAGTTTAGATTTATCTTGAAAACAATAAATTCCAAGTAATTATAACAGTATTGTCAGGATTGTTATTTTTACTATTTTCTCTAATGTGGGTTCCATGAGAGCATCAATAAATATCAATAAATTTGAAAATATTATTAAATACAGTTACTGTATACAGTTTAACAATAAAAACACACTTCTTAATGTAATTGATGTTCTGAAGAGCCTATTACAAAATATTTATGTTTTTTAAGAGCCGTATTTGTGTTTGTCGGGCTTTGACTGCAGGGACATTCAGTCACAGCCATAGATATGCCTAAAAAAGACTGAAAGGAAGTTGTAAATACTTCTATCGTTATCATAATAAACACTGCAAAAAAATTGTGATAAAATCCAAAGTCCACATTGCTCACTACTAGCTGTAACCAAATGATATTCATATAAAGTGTAAAGTTTTTTCAGTAAATATCAAAGCAGGCCTGCAGCTTTGTCCATGTTTTTCATTTTAATTCACTGTGTATTTAGGTATGACTCACTTGTTCCAGAACCTTCTCAATCTAAAGAGGCATATTTGCTGTCTTTGCCACTGAATACAACATGTTTAGGGCCACGAAACCTAAATGACCTTTTAAAAACACAGACATTTATTTCCAGTTAAAGAACCACAATTTTATTAACTTATTTAATTAGTAAAGCATTTCAAAGTCATGGTAAAATCACAAAACATTCTCAAGCTAATTACAAAAATAGTCCTTGTATCATTAATTTTTTATAAAAAGCACATAAAAACTAGTAAAATTTGTCGGTTATTACTACATTATTTGCAACAACTTAGCCAGTTCCAAAGCAAGCAAAGCTCCAGCAGCCAACTGAGTAATTTATGACCTCACAGTGTTATCAACAGTGAGGGGTTACATAATATTAGTGTAAGGGTTTGATTCCAACCATTCAAACTGGCTCTAGTCCTGTCAGCATGAGGAGGTAAAGGCAAAAAACAAAACAAAAACTGCCAGAACTAGTTTTGAAAAACTCAAATTCAATAGCGAATATCTGTGAAATGGAGTTTCAGTAGATTTCTGGGCAGTGACTCTTTAGAGCATCATAACCCAACCCTGTAACACTCTGCTTAGACAGTTAAAGTTTAAACCACTCAGACCAACGGGGCCACTCACTCCAAGCAACTTTACAAAAAAAAAAAAAATTAACAAACCGATCTCTGAAATGTTTACACACATCTGAATGCTTGCAACTACACAACTAATAGCTAATAGAAACTGAAGGACATGAGGTCCTGACTTTTTATTTCACCAGAATAGCCATAACAAAAAGGTTAATCTGACAATTTGCATCAGCTTGAGTCCGTGTTGCCTTTCCGCATGGATCTCAGAGAAGCACGCCTCCCAGCAGTAAGTCTGATGTAGAGAGGTGCTGACAAAACTAACAAAAACGTTTTGCTTCATCAAAGATGGCTTCCCATCTTACCCAGAACACTCAGTAGCATACAATACTGCTTTTGACTCATCCCGTTTTTATTTGTTTTGCTTCTAAGGAGCCCAACTTTACTGTAATATTTTCAATTTGTCCCAAATAATGTCTTTAGCCTTTTTGAAATGATTTCAAATGTTTTCTTTGGACTTTGGCTGCTTTCCAATCATTTTTGGTCTATTGTCATTTTCAGAAGACATCATTTTTGTTAAAGTCTATAACTTATGGTCATTCGGGCATAAAAATATTCCTAAACTCTAGGGGTGACCTGTTGTTATATAAATATACATCTTAGCAAAGATCCAATACCTAAGATAACACAGTTTGGTAAAGTAAAGCAGTAACATGAACAATTTGACCTGGATGGAGTTATTAACTGAACACCTGGCTCACACTGAATAATAAGCAAAATGATGAAGCATCTTTCAGGTTCTTATTTGACCCTTTGCTGCTTTTTTAAGTACCCGCTTTCAGATATTTTTCATTTGCACTAAACAGTTTTTGTGTGCTCTCATTTGTCCATTTTCTACGTACAGTGTCAGTCATTGTTAAGACTTGGAGAGCCTGAAAAATCAGCCAGAAGAAAAACTCATAGAGAAAGCCTGGAGAATATGTGATTATGATTTTTTACTTTTTTAAGAAGTGACCTAAAACTTCTGTACAGTACTACAACTCAGCTACTATATAGTAAGTATATTTAAATGGCTTTAGATTTAAATAAATCTCACCGGGTACTCCGGCTTCCTCCCACAGTCCAAAAACATGACTGTTATTTGGTCCTTCTAATTTACCCTTAGGTGTGAATGAGTGTGTGCATGGTTGTATGGCTGTGTGTTGCCCTGTGATGGACTGGCAACCAGTCCAGGGTGCACCCTGCCTCTTGCCCGTAGACTGCTGGAGATAGACACCAGCTCCCCCGCAACCCACTATGGCAGAAGCGGTATAGAAGATGAATGAATTAATGAATGAATCAATCAATCAATGAATATATAAATGGCTGTGTGCAGTAGAGGCTGACATTTTTTCGGGAATCCCACGGGCCACGGGATTCCCATGGGAATCCCGCGGGATGGGAGACAGCATTAGTAAAGATCACGTGATTGGGACGGTACAGGATAAAAAAATGAACGGGAGCAGACGGGAGCGGGAGCAAACCAAAAGGAAAAAAAACTAGGATCAATTGTCTTTGGAAATGTAAAACTGAGACTTTTTTTATAAACTTTTAAGAAAAAAAACCCTTGGGCTTGGCGCCGGCCCCATTGTGTAGTTTTTTTTAAAAAAGAAGCATATACTATAATACGAGTCAAAACAAACTACACGACCCCAAAAGGGGCCAACAGTGCTTCTGATCGATGTTTTTCCACCTGCGTTCAGAATGGAGGGAAACAAATGCAGGTGGAGAACTGGACGTGGTAAAATTGGGTTTTTTGCAACGTAAATTTCAGAAGTTAGGACTTATCTTTAAACTCATAGAGCTGACAGGATTTCCGCAAATATTACCGAACTTCAGGAGAGTTTTAATGCAGCGTTTGTTACACAATATGCTGCTGTTAAAACGTGTTTAGTCGTAATCAAGTACAGCAGTGATTAAAGGGCCAATTCTGGATTAAATCAGCTGCATCTCTTCATTCGTCCAAAAAAAAAAGTACCATCACCTTTCAAGTCTCATCTGACCACCCAAAAGTTGCGGGCTTTGCAAAAAAGATTTAAAAGCTTTTGCCCCAAGTAGAGGGGAAAGGTACGGAGGCCGCGAGGGGCCCAGGGGGATTTTAATTTTTTTTTTGCATCCCAGGGAAATCTTTTGCGTTTGTTCGCAAAAAAGTTTTTAAATCCCTTGAGAAAGCTGTGCATTTTTTTGGAACAGCCACAATATGACAAACTGCTCACAAAAACAAAAAACCCACTGATATGGGCATTGATATGGTTTTTTTTTTCCATATGCAGGTTTAAAGATGTAGTCAACAATGCGATTAAAATGCTTAGGAAAAAAAAACCCGTTCAAAATCCAAAAAAAACAAGAGTACTAATGGCGTAAAAAAAAAAAGTACACATCATGCAGCAGCAATAAACAAAGTGTCACAGATGTGGTCTCATGCAGTATTTTTGGGCCAGAGTTCAGTAGTTTAAACAGCTTGTGGATAATAACTGTCTTTAAGTCTGATTGAAGATCATTTTTATTTAGGCCCGATTTTTCAAATAAAACTCAATAAATCCTAAAAAACGAGTGTAGTGTTTGTTCCATTTTTTGCAGTTTATCTGCTTTTGGAAACTATCCCCCAAAGTATTGTTTTAAAACGAAAAAGTATTTGCGTAAGAACGCAAAAAAAATTGCGAGCGAACGCAAAACTATTGCGTTGGGGACGCAAAAGAAAAGAAAATTCCCCCATGTCCCCTCGTTGGGCTCCGTAGAAAGGGCTTCATCAGGGGAAGATATTAAATAAATACGTTGTGAAATAGAAAAAATTTTTGATGTACCATTAATGTACAATTTTTTTTTTAATACCACATTAAATATTAAGCGTACCCCCAAATTACGTCATGTCGTTTTTTAAATTTATGCTTAATTATTCAGTGGCACATTTACCTGCATAATAGTCCATTTCATGATATAATGGTACATTTTATTGTTTCTAATGATGTATAAAATAAATTTTTAAAAATTGGTAAAAAAAAAACCTTTTTTTTTTTTTTTTTTTTTAAAATTTTTAATTTTTTTTTTTTTATGTCACATTTAATGTTACATTTCTTTCATGTTACATTTTTTTTCACTTATGGGACATTCACAACATTTATTTATTTAATGATGATTTTAATTGTTTTAATTTTGTCCAGTTTGACCCTCCATTCTTGATGCCTGTATTGGGGGTCATGTCAGAATTTGATTCAGGTCTGCTGGAGGAGACACACATCTAAAACTTGCAGGGAAGGGGTCCCTGAGGACCAGGGCTGTGAACCATTGAGGTACAGTTTCTAAATTATGAAGGTAATGCCTTTTTGCACTTTTGTTCACCAAGTACAGTTCTCTTACTAGGTGGATTTTTCTTTCGTTTCAGCAACTTGAAACATAAAAGTAATGTCATTGTTCAAAGGAAACAATCACTTAATAAATGAGTAAAATCCAACTATGTACATTTTGTTTATTCAGCTAAGATAGGCATGGTCTGTTTCCTTGTTTGATATTTTATTATTTCTTCATTATTATTCTTTTTACTTTAACTGGCCTTTACTACAGTTAGAAACAGGGACCTAACTGGTCCTTCAAACAAAGAAACTGCCAAAAGACTAAATGAAGAAAACAAAAATGGGAGTGGCACGGGAGTGGGAGTCGTTCTAAATGGGAGCGGGATGGGAGTGGGAGTCAATTTACCAGGAGTGGGACGGGACAGGATTTTTTTTGTTATGCTAGCCTGGGATTGGGATGGGACAAGACATTTTTCTGTGGGAGCGGGATGGGACAGGAGAGAAAATCCACTCCCGTGTCACCCTCTAGTGTGGAAGTCTACTTTTGGCTCCGGGCGCTACGATAAAGGGTATTTTTTTACTGTTTTCCATGGAGATTAGGACAACCTCTGATGATTTCTGTAAAACAATTGACAGCTTGTTATGGTGAAGGTTTATGAGCAACTGCTGTGTAGGCAGCCATATAATTAAGCTGACTGAAGTAGTACATATATGCAGTCTGCTTGTGGATGGAGACTGGGCAATGGAGCGGTGAGCTTAGCACAGCTTAGCACTGACCACTGCTTTTTCCTCACAATGTTCGTGGCTTTCATAACAGGATGAATTATGATGAATTTGTGGTTCTGCTGCAAAAACTGCTTGCAGCGGATCTGTGGAGCAACTCGGAGCTAATTCCCGGATCTGTACAGGAAGGGTTGTGGACTACCGCCATCAATCAGCCAGTACAGCAGTTGGCTACCATGGAGAGTCTGGACACAGGCTGACCTGACTTCTTCAAGTTTCTCTCTGCTGCTTGGTCAAGGTTTTTTCAGGTGATACTTGCTTCTAAACTGCTGTTTGATCTCTTCATCTGCAAGAAGACACTGCTTCAAAAACCATCTTGACTAAAGCAACATAATTTTGATTTATTGTGTTTAAATTACTTTACAGCTTATTAAAGCCACAGTAAAATAACCTAAGTGAAACATATTTAACCAAGACAAGTTGCATATTAAACACATAAAACTGTAAAATGCTCTTGGTTTTTGAATAAGCAAAAAATAAAATCCTACCTTATTCACGGAAGAAAAAGCTGTTTTTCAATTTTTAAGCAGATTTTATATTTTTGGTAGAAAGGTTGCTACACTTAGCTATTCTTTTCTTTTTGTGCTCTATATACTAGTGCAAATGAGAAAAGGTTCATTTATTTGTAATGTAAATGTATCAATCAAATGCAATTCTCTTCAATAAATAAGAATATGCATTCTGATGAGACTGTCAAAATAAAAGTACCTTTTGAAAAAATCAACCTTTAAGCAGGTATTAAACGTACTTTTCATTATACCCATATTTCTGTATTAAATGTTGTCTGGTCTGGTGTAATATTCTAATCTTTTAAGAAATGCAATGTTGCATTTTCGTGGCTATAAGTGGAAAATGATCATAATTAACAGAAATACAGGCTTGAAAACATCGATCTGTGTCTAATTAATATATATAGGCAAAATGAGTTACTGAAATAAATTAACTTTTTAATAATTTATTAATTTGTGGGTGAATGATTGTCAGTGACTCAATGCAATCTGCGGGGTTTGTTTATAAAACTTTACAACCAATTTAATAATTAACTCAACTTGACTGCATTTTTGATAACTAGCATCAAATTGGAATCTATGATTTTAAATCTGTATGATTGGATTGAATTGACTTTTTTTCTTTTAAAGGGCCTTGAGACAATATTTGTTGTGAATTAGCACTATATAAATAAACTAAATTGAGTACATGTCAATTAACCAGTGCATGAACTATAAGTTAGTATAGTACGTCCTGCAATCACAGACGGTGACAGCATCAAGCTATTTTATGGCTATAAACTTGTTGAACTCACATTCCTGATGCCCCTTATGACTATTATGATTCTCTGATAGATGAGCCTAATCACATTATCTACAGCTAAATAGCTCTACACCAAATGCACGTCTTGGCGGCCATACAGTAAGAGCATGACTCAGATAAGCAGGACATTCTAAGCAATCTTCACAACCTTCTGCAAATATTTCCACCTTTCAGGAAGTGACTGACAGGTTGTCCTGCTGTGATGCTCAGGAAATGTGATAAAATGCTGGCTTTCAGCTGTGGAAGGACAGTCGTTCTCTGCCCAGTTATTGTGCATCCTAAAAAAGATACAAACAGAGGGGACATGCTTCTTACTCATACATCCTTTTAATATAGTACTCATATAACATGTCCTCTGGGACGCAGTTATGGGACTGTGATGTGATACACTATGATCTCCTATTGTGGCATAGTAAAAAGAAAGCCAGGAAATCATATTATGTAATTTGATAATGCTTATAGGTTTGTTTGGCATCATGCATATCATACTCACAATTTTGCCATGGAACTATCAAGGACACAAGCTTCATAAATGGCAGTAATCAAGTTGTTCTGCAAGGTTTTCTATTACATTAAAAATGCAAAGAAACAGTGCCCTCTGCAGGATATTTAGCAGAATCCTGGCAGATCAATCATACGTAAGTCAGAAAAAAAATCCACATTTCACAGTCAACATAGTAAAAAAGATAAAAAAATCTGTATTTCATTTCATATACCCAGTAAGATCAAACAAACATATCAGGAGAAAAAAACCTTACAATTACTGCTACAAATTAATGAAAAGGGTAGAATAGGAAATATCCTTTTCCTTCCCTGCTGTGCAACTGTTGCTACATAGATAAACCTTGATGATGTTCACAAACGCACACACGCACACACACACACACACACACACACACATAGAGATGAAACAAACATTTCTAATGGATCGGCGTTGTGAAAGTAGAGAGGGGGCTCCAGAGAGAAGATGTGGAGGGTCCTTCCGTGTCCCCGCAGGCCCATTCCTGTAAAGAAACAAGCATAGTAAGGCAGCCTACTAAACTACGTGCAATGTCATTTCCTGTGGCAGGACCCATCGCCAACCACTGATTTCATTGCTAAATTTGATCTCCTGCATTCTGAAAGAAAGCTTGTGATGATCAGCGTAACATAAAACCACAAATGCTAAATACTTTCCTTTAGAGTGCTCATATATAACCTTGTCTTTCCATTCCACCTTTTCCACAGATGTGATCTGTATACAACTTTTTACTAAGTCCAAACATCAAATTTAGTTTTAGTCAGGAAAAAAAAATAACCAGTACGATATGTTGAAAGTTCAATAAGTAAAGAATAAAGAAAACTTCATCCAATGCAACCTTTACACTTCTACCCATAAATAAAATCCACTGCTTTCTGACGCCACCTAATAGAGTCTAAATAGAGTTAGCCTGGGTGTAAAGTCATCTCAGTATAAATATAGTGCTGCTGTGAAGGCTTTAGAGGTTTGTTAGTGAACAAAGCCCAAGAAACACAGCAAACAGGTCAAAGAAAAAGTTATGGGGAAGTTTAATAAAACAATATAACAAACTTTCCAACGTCTCACAGAGGATGGTCCAATTCATGATACCAAAGGGCATCGAATATGACACAACTGCTAACCTACCGAGACATAGCCATCCACCTAAATTGACAAAGGCAGGCAAGGAGAGCATTAATCCCATGATTACTGAAGGACTTGCAGAGATTCACACCAGGACAACTAATGGCTGTGTGGTCTTTATGGAAGAGTGGCAAGAAGAAAGACATTGTCGAAGGAAAGCATAAAAAAACTCTTGTTTTAAGGTTTGTCACAAAGCCATGTAGGGAACACAGCAAACAAGACGCTCTGACCAAAATTTCACCTTCTGGCCGACATGCAAAATGCTTTGTGTACTAGCACTGCACCCTGAACATACTATTGCCACAGTGACACATGGTGGTGGCAGCATCATGCTGTGGGGATGGTTTTTGTCAGCAGGGACAGAGAAGCTGGTCAGAGTTTATGGGGGAATGAATGAAGATCAATACAGGACAATCCTGGAAGAAACCTTTACGGCTGCAAAAGGCTTTAGATTTGGTCGGAGGTTTATCTTCCAGCAGCACCAGACTATCCGTACAGCCAGAGCTACAGTGAAATGGATTATATCAAAGTATATTCAAGTGTTAGGATGGCCAAGTCAAAGTTCAGGGCTAACTCCAAAGCTCTGTGGCAAGAACTGAAATGTGCTGCTCAATGCTGCTGTCCATCTAATCAGGCTGAGATTGAGCAATTCTTCAAAAAAGAATGGATACAAATTTTAGTTTCTAGATGTAGAAAACATAGAGACATTCTGGACATGTGGATGTAATTGCAGCAAAAGGCGATTCTACAAAGTATTGACTCAGGAGAGCTGAATGTCAGTTTCAGATTTTTACTTATATATCAAATTGGAAGCGATTTATAGTTTTACCTCATCAAAGCATTTAATGACAACTTCTCTGTCTCTTGCTTTTGCGCAACACCTATTAACGCAAGACATACAACATATACCGCAGATAATTTTTCTTCTGCTAAAAGAAATCCTGCTCTCCAGCATGAGGACAAAGCAGCTGGTGGCGACGCCATTCTGCTGTTTATGATGGCTGCTGTGGAGCGGAAAGGTAGCCTGGAGAGAGCCTTTAGTCTGAAAAGAGCCTTTCATCAAGCTAATTAATGAAAATAATTATACCTAATAAGAAGCAGGCACTATCAGTGAACAACAGCACTAATGAAAAGCAATGTGTGTGCAGATCTGAACTAAAATATGTTGTGGAAGGGTGATCTGTTGATTTGTAGTGATACATAGGTGTTTACTTCAAAGAGATCGGGAAAGTTTACTGTTGTTTGCATGAGGAATTTACAAACTGAGGTTAGAAAAATACCACAAATTCCAGCTGAGAAAGTGCAGATACTTCCTCTTTTCTGATACAGCGAAAGGTCACTCAGTTCACTCTCACCGTTTAGCTGCCCCTTTACATTTCTTGTAAATAAATGCCATTAAACATCTAAATCAGACACCTTAATCCTACTTGCAAGTATTGCCTTTCTACTGTTTCTAACAAAATCATTCACACCTTTTCAACTTTTCAAGCGTTTGCACGTTTTAACCAAAAATATTAATGTTTCATTACTTTTCGAATGTGATAGAACAACAACACTGTGCATGGAAGGCAAAAGACGAAGTTTTCAAAGAAAAATCTGAATGGACTAATATTTCAAAGTTGAGCACGATCTGATTTTAGCAAATCCATCGATCAAGAACAACCAAGGTTAAGTTTGATCTGTTGTGCAAATAATTCAGCGTTGATGCAAAAAGGGGCAATTAAGACATTCTGTCTTCAACTTTTCTTTCTGAGCTTCTGCAGAAAAGCAGTCAGTGCTAGAGAGGCCCCAAAAAGACATTCTCTAATTTAAGTGGTTTTCCCCACAGCCTGGAGAAGAAGGGATCAGAACTACAGCTCTACACACCTGATACGTGCCGACCCAGCATAAGCTACCCCACATGGCGGCTACTGAGCAGCCGTCACATCAATGTTCTATTTGTTCATGGCTGGACCAAGCCACCTTCCCTACCAATCCTCCCATCCTCCTTCTTTAGAATGGTTCACTAAGAGGTGGTGTTTGGGGAGAGAAAATTAGTTTAGGATGAAACAATCTAAACATTGTTTATTTCATGGTGTTTTGCATATGTGGTTCAAGGTTGAACTATTTTGAGTCCTAGCAGGCTATCTCCTCAGCCAATGTGAACAAACCTCTTAGCCTTGGGGCTAGTTATTTGTGTTTCAAAGTTAAGAAAAACTTTATTTCAATTAGATGTTTTAAACACTGATGTCTCATTAATATGAGTTTGCTCCACTGTGGTGTTCTGTATTCTTCCTAAACTAACCTGCTAAAATTAGGTTTGAATAGTTGCCTAAACATGCTAGCGGCTAACAGGCCACTAGCTCTGTTTATACCACAGCTTTGTTTAAAACAGAGCTTGTTTCATTCTCTCCTTAATTGTTAGTTAATTCACTGTCAGGACTCCTTTATTGCTTAATATTTGTGTTAACAGTATTCCATGTTTGCGTAAAACTTACAGTGTTGTTAAATGAGCTATTCTCTTTTTTAGCAACCGCTGACCCGAATGTGGTACTACCACATCCCTCTACCCCTGGCGTCTTAAAATATAGTATCATCCCTTAAACATAATTCCACATTTAACTGTCATATCATTACTTTTTTTTTGGTTCCCATTGTTCTTTTATTTGTACATAGTTCATTAGTTTTCTTTATTCCTTAATTTTGCTTGACAGTTTTATATTAACTGTTCTGGCCTAGTAAATATGTTTGACATGGAGTTCAAGTGTTTCTGTTAATAAATTCTTATATTTCATCTCTAACTGTTTTGCAAACCTGGATACATTTTGCCTATTCTTTGCAAAATAGCATAAGTTCCATCAAAAACAGATTTTCTGAGTGTACGACTAATAGTTGCCCTGTCATCAAATTCTCCTACCTGAGCTGTGGATCTCTACAGTTCCTACAGAGTTACCATGGGCCTCCTGACTGCTTCTCTGATTAATGTCCTGTCTGGTGTGTTTCTTGATGTTCATGATGTTTGTTCATCAATATTCTCTAGTAAACCTTCATAGAACAACTCTTCACACTGAGAATAAATGACACATAGGTTGACTCAATTTACTAATTTGGCAACATCTGAAAGGAAATACTTGCACTGGATTTCATTTAGGGGTATCAGAGTAAAGAGAGCTGAATACAAATCTTTGCCACACTATTAAGATTTTTATTTGTAAAAAGACTTCTGATTTTAAGTGTCAAAAAGCAAATGTTTACCTGAGAAGTACAACTTGTACGTCTGACAGTAAGATCTGAAAAAAGAAAACGCAGTCAGATACACTTTTATAGAAATGCTTTCAGCATGTCTCTTTCTCACGCAGTTGGGACATTACACTCTACTTTTATAAATGCGCATGAGCAGAAAAATTAACAAAAATATTCTGAGCCAGGAGGAAATGAGATTCCGAAGAAGAGAACCTACCCACAATGTGGTCTCGAGCATGCACTTTAGTCCAGAAGTGTGCTTGTTGCCTGGAACAGAGCAACAAGGGCACCACTTAATGTAAATGTATCAATTAGCAATGAAAAAAATAAATTTCTTTGGTAAATTCCTATTTACTCTTCATTTCAAAATATACGTATGTACGTATTTAGTACTCTATATTTAAAATATTGCATTTTCATTTTATTTTTTAATTTAATTTTCTGTCTCTTTCTTTAGGAAAACATTTATTTCTGTAGTGCAAAAGGTACAATCATTATGTGCAGAAAAACAGTCGGAATAACAGTGCTTTTTGCAGGATGCATTAGGACTATGGATGCATTACCTTCTCTTCTTTTCCTCGGCAGATGCTTTTACTTTAAAGAAGTGAAAATAAGAGAAAGTACAGACATCATGACTTTCATATATGAATAAACGCTTAAATGAAAAAGAGGAGCTTCTTGTGGCATGTACCTTTCCTCTTGGCCAGCACAACCACAAAAACCAGCGAGCATAGAAACAATACAGCTGCGGAGAAGGAGCCCAGTACAAGAGGCCAGTCCACACCTGGTATACACACAATACATCAAAATCCAGCATTTTAAAGACAAGTATAAAGATATACTCTGTGGCATACCTTTTGAAGATGGAGGGGACAGTCCTGAAAGATGCAGGAAAAGAAACTGTCAAAACTCTAATCACCCAGAACTCTGCATATGTTAGCACTGTAGGTCCCTACCTGTGGTTAAAGCCAGAGGGGCGCTTCTCTCAGAGGGGCTCCACGTGCTTCCTAACAGAGCTGTGTATTGGCACTGATAAAAGGTCACTGGTGAGTCCTGGACAGGCACTGGGAATGTGACTTGATGGTGCAACGCTTTTGCATGGTAAGTTGCCACAGGAAGCTTGTTACCAGCTACGTAGAGTGAGAACATGGAACCGGGGTATGCGGGGGATCCTGTACAGAGTAAATGCCAAACATCTGTCTGCTGCTGGAGAACAAGGGACGGCACAGGAAGCACACCTGGGAGCATAAAATGGCCAAAAAACATTAGTCCTGTGAAAATATATACTAGCCCTCTAATACACGAATTAAGATAACTTCATCCAGCATTATTTTCCTTTTTAGTCATGTTTTGGCATGAAACAAAAGAAATTATTTTTTTAAACATTTAAGTTTTTCACATGTCTACTTAATTTATGACAAAATACTATAATACTATATAATTAAAAGTGTGAAATAATGCAAAGTGGCCACGCATTTTATTTTCTAATATTAGTTTGATTTATGTGTTCTAACGATAACATTTGTATATGAACATCACATATGTTGTTCATGCCACTAATAAACAATGAATCAATCAATGAACTCAGTGATTCATAAACCTAATTACAAAAATCTGCAAATAAAGAACAAAAAACATGCCACCACTCTGAACCATGTCCTTTTGAGCTTCAATTTTATTAATATTTAAAGTTTTGTCAGGCAGCTTTGTTTCCTATCTCAGCATTTTGAGCTTCTGCATTATCCTTCCAAAAACCTTCTTTATTAAGAAGCATTCATAGGGACTGTCAATAAAATCCTCATTTGATTAGGATATTATCTCTACTACCCTACCTGTAAGGATCTATGTCATGGACCGCATGGCTTCAGCCTTTCAAAATTAAATGACGCAGAATGTAGTTCACACAATTAAACTAATCTGCAAAAAATGTGCTCAGGTTACAAGATATTGTAAGTTACACTCTAATAACAAAACTATTGTATTTACTGCAGAAACATTTACTGGTGTTGAAGCACATCTTGAACAGTTTAGTCACCGCAATGTTAAGAATGTTTGGTAAAATATCGCCAGTTATGCATTACGTCAGTAGTGGGCAGATAATAATTGACTGAGTGGGGAGGCTGCATCTAAACTGGAGCGTGTCCCCCAGTTTTACTGCACCATTGGTGGCTCTACAGATAAGATTGGTGAGGGTAACAAGGGAATAGAAGGAGACGGGCCTTGAGCTGCTGGACAAAAAAGTAAAGAAGAAACACTAAATCGTCATCACAACCAGTAAAAGTGTTTTTCTGCATCACACTTAAAAAACAGTGCTGCACAATGCATAAATTCACCAACAACCTATTGTTGTTATATATATTATAATTACCAAAATATAAGCCCCCTCAAAGACAATAAATAATAATCTATCTATCTATCCATACAGACATATTTAATAAACTGGAATATCTTTTCTGGTGAGGCTTGTTTGTCATATTAAATTAGATAGTACCTTTTAAAAAAACAACCTTAAAGCAACACATTCCAATGTTAAATGCTGTAGATAGATAGATAGATAGATAGATAGATAGATAGATAGATAGATAGATAGATAGATAGATAGATAGATAGATAGATAGATAGACGGACGGACGGACGGACGGACGGACGGACGGACGGACGGACGGACGGACGGATGGACGGGCGGACGGCTTTTTTTTCCACTGTCAACTGGAGAGCTGTCTCTACGCTGTGGCAAGATTTAAACTAAAACAAAATTTTTCTGGAGTATTTCAATGAATTAATGACTGAAACTGCTTGTAAAAACTACCTTTTCCAACACTTCTAAAAGTAATGTAGCCTAGAGATGGCTAATACTAAAATAATAGAGTGATCAAGGATGTTCTTTCTGATAAAAAGGTTTACTCAGGTATATTCAGCTTGCTTAAAGGCCTTTAACCAGAAATCAGAGAAGAGTTGATTAGCTCAACATTACAATGGCAAGTTGTTTGTGACCTACCTGATTTAACATATAACAGTATTGGGTACCAGCTGTCCAGGATGAGCACCACCTGTCATCCAGTGGCTGCTGAAGATAGCCAGGCCCCACCCCCCCACCCCCCCACCGCCCCCCCCACCCCTTCAACTGAGACAATAGATGGATGAATTGTGTTATATCTTCAATACTGCCATATTGCATGTTTCTAGCTAAACTTCCTTTTGTGAGGGGCAGTAGTGGAAACAGGTTCATGATGTGTTTGTTCTTTTTGTCTGTGTGTGTATCAGTTAGTGGGTGTGTGTGGTTTCTATATGAAGCGCAGGATGTAACCACAGCTTTCCACACCCACGGAGCTGAGGACAATAAGAGACCACAGACAGCACCTGCAGCATACTGAAGTGTGTTTTTGGGGTTAGTGCAGAGCGGATGGGAGTGTTTATTTTACACCGTGTGTAGAATCTCAGCTGGCGGCAGATTAAACCAACTCTACAAATGCATGATTTTTTAATGAATAGCTTTAACCTAAAAAACGTGTGACTCATTTGTTTTTCTACTTTAATTCTTTATATTATTCATAACTGATCAGTTTACAGCGATATTTGTAACAGTGCAGAGATCAACCATGTGGGTTGAAATAAAGTACAGAAACATGTATTTCTTTCTTGATCTGAAAAACACAAAAAGACTGATTCAAGGTTTAATTTATCTCAAGCCTGCTAACAAGGAATAAAATAGGGAAGTTGTAAAAAAATACCTTTTTGTTTCAGTTGTAAGTAGGGACTGAAAAGACTGTATAGTCCCTCTTGGTTCTTGTATAGGCAGCAGTAAAGATAGCGCTGGCCTGAATCTGCTTCTTCCATCCTGACAGTGAAGTAAACCTGCTCAGTACCATACTGTGGTTCTTGCCAGTCCATCTCAATGAAATGAGAAAATAAAACACTGAATATACTCACAGGAGATGCCAAACATACTCCAAAAAATTTAACTCTTTAATAATAAAATTAAATTACCTTTTTTGTGTCACGGTACAACATGAATAGAACCCCACGGTGACCTTTGGGGGCCCGGCAGACCAGGACCACCGAGTCTCCTGACCTTGAATAGATGTCCAGGGTTGGTGTTGGAATGGTAGGAGTGGAAGTGGAGGCTGACAGTTTTTCTGCATGAAAGAAAGATCCAGTACGAGTTACAAAACTTTCCTAAGAAATAACATCACTTGCAAATGTGCAAATCAGTGATTGCTACATTGGGTGATGTGTAGGTTTATCTAAACGGATGATTTCAACAGAAAATTACAACACTGCAATTCATCCTCAAAACACTGAGAATTTTTCCTTTGATACGTGTTTTATTGTTAGTCAGAAATACAGAAAGACTGATGTAAATTTATTCACACAAACCGTATTTTTTAAATTAAAAGAAATCATTTCAATAATGCTTACCCAAAAGTTGTAACAAAGCCAGCATGAGTGGATAAAACCAGAGTGAACAACCAACACGCTGCATCCTTGACCTATAAGGAAGACTGAGTGAAGTAAAAAAGGCACCTCCAAACATATGCTTAAGTCTCTCTCCTCCCTCTCCTCTCTCTTCCTCTCTCTGTTTTCTTAACGTATTTGACATCCTCTTCAAGGCAGAGCAATGGGGGAAGTAAAATCTGTAAGCAGACTTCCTTTTTTGGAGATCACTGATCGGATATGTGTTATGATGAGAATAAATATCAGGTCTTCACTATTAAGAAATATAAAACAATCTTTGTCAGCATAAAGAAATAGAGCATTGTAAATTCCAGTCATCTACTGACACAAAATGTGTTCATTACTATTTCAAATTAGGCAGTACCTCACCACTATAATCCCATTATAAAACATTTTGTGTATTTTCATCCAAAAAATAAGGTTTTTGCACTAGCAAACTAGCAGTTGGCAGTGCACCTAGTCAGTGCACTCTCTTTTATCGCCATCTTTTCAGCCCTTCATTCCACTTCTAAAGAAATTTGGCCTGCCAAAAACAATAAAGGAAACATTTTTCAACACAGTCTTTTGTTCTGCACTGAGCACGTGAGACATTAGTGCAGTTCTTACTATTTAAACACTTTGAGGGGAAAGGATGTTTAAGTTGGGGTTTAAAATATAGTATAGTGCCTCATCCGGGCCCCTTATCAGTTACTATTACAATTATTAATAACTGTATACATATGGTATGTTTTGTCTCACCCTCAGTAAAACGTATCCTTTTTTAATTATTTTGTTAATAATTTTAAGTGTAATTTCAGAAAAAAAAAAATAGTAATAACTAATAACTAATCAATAACTAATCAATGGCACCCGGATTAATTACTATGATTTATTTTTAATTTTTCCTGCATCTTTTTAAAAAGCCAGAGCTGCATGTTTAGAATCAGCACAGAAGATATAAAAGAGAAGAGGGAGGCTTACTTTTACACTTTCTACTACGTCTTACTGGAACCAGGAGATATTTCCTGGTTTACTGAGCAACACATTTTTCTGTCTACATGTAGAACTAGACTATAAGACCGGCTGCTGCAATGAGACCAACGTGTTGATCTGAAGGACCTTTTAATGTGTTCAGCTTCGTTAGGATTAAATGCTTTTATTTTTACTGAAGTAAAGGACCAGATATTTTCACATTATTATGCAAATCCGGCTAGAAGCTCACAGAGAAGGTTGCTACTGTTTTCTATCACAGACACATCATTTAACTTCACCTGTAGCTCAGGTGAAAGTCCCTCATCATGACCCTGAAGATGCTCATTAGAGTGAACCTCCACCTCATGTCTAGCTGGGTGAATCAGTGATTAGCTGTAACTTACAATTAGCCCATCCTGAGCCAGCATTCAGGTTTTACCGCTATTTTCGTCTGGTTTATACCGTCCACCTGTTCCTGAACACACACACGCACCAGGTTCCCCCTCTCTGGTTGGCTCCGAGGTTGCTCTGAAATGAGCCCTGTTTGAGGCGCTCAGTGTAACTTTTCAGGTAATGAAGGAGGCAGGTCGACCTGGAGTAAACTGCTGTTCTGGCTGTGCTCGTAGTTGCGCATTCGTGGTGCTGCGAATGTGCAAATAGCTATTTTTTGTCTTCTCCTTTTAACTCATTGTCAGGTTAGGTGGAGCGGGACGAGATTATATGGAACACAATAGAAAAAATCTGATTGTTTTTAAATAAAAATGTGAAGTCCAATACCATTTTGTGGCTGCATCTTTTTAATACTTCTAAATTTCTTCTATCAAGAAGTCCGGGGATGTTCAGAAAACATCCGGGGCTTTCGGCCCCAGGTCTAACTACGCGCCTGGTCCAATGTGTTCTAAGTTGTATGTGCATGCAATGTCTTATTGAAACTTTGCTGCTTATTTTGAACTCTGGAAGCTGCCGCGCTTTGAAGCTGTGCGTGTCTCACTGTGTTTGAACACCTGAGCGCAGACTCAGGTGAACTTAAAGTTGGACTGCTAGAACCTTATGGTGGAGTCTTCACTCTTAGTGGTTGCCGCCTAAAAGTTTTATGACCCTTTGTGTTTCACTGAGCTCCAACGTTGGGGGTTTTATGACTGCAGCCTGGTGGAGGCCGCTCCCAAAGTTTCACCCAGCACCATATGTTCTCTTGTTTTTCTCATAACTGCTGGTTTGACTTCCATACACACTCAATGTTGTTTTATCTTGTTTAGTTAGTTATTTTACCCCTTTTGTGTAGAATTTTTGCATGCTTGATTAGGTGAAGATTATTGAATCAGAATAGCGAAGTGTATCAGGGCTGTTGATTTAATAAATATTCACGTAGATAAAGACAAAGCGTTTGTGTTTATTTTGAGCAAGAGTGATTTGTCTGTCAAAATAAGGTCAAAGTTCCCCTACCTTCGGTGAAGCGGTTGATTAAACAGTGACATCTTGTAATAGTTATCAATTATTACTGAGAATTTAATAATTGTAATTATCAAGGGCCTTGACCCATAATTACAACACCAGAGGACATCTCTGATTTTGATTCGTAAGTAATGATTTTTTGTTAAGAAATACATTTTTTTGAAATTATGATTTTAAATTATAATTTTTGATGAATATTAATTAATCAATAATCATAATTCTTACAGGAGGAAGCCGGAGTACCCGGAGAGACCCCACGCATGCACAAGGAGAACATGCAAACTCATGCAGAAAGACCCCCGGCCAGGAGTCGACCCAGGATCTTTTTGTTGCAAGGCAACAGTGCTATCAACTGCTTCACCATGGAGCCCTATCGGCAGCAAAATGCTTAGGCACATTTCTAACAAAAAAATAAATGTTTTTTACGGATGGTAAAGACAAAAATCACAAACCTTCTGTACAGCTCACTGTGCTTGCAACCTAGGTTTTGTCGTTTCATGACATCATTTTCCATATATGGTAATGAGAAGCGTTCCATCTGGCTAAAAATGTGTCCCAAAATGCAATGAAAAATGGGTTTTAGACTTTCTTATACTTGTGCAAACTCACAAAGATATTAGATATGCATTTATTTGATTTGTTCCTGCTCATTTTTTTATTTGATTTGTGGTGAAAAAAAAACGCTTTGAGAATTCCTTTAAGCTTTTGTAAAAAAGGCACAGTGGATCTGGCTAAAAAAAAATTGGTTTGGAAATGTAACTTTTTTTTTGTTCATTTTAGCTATTTTTGTTCATCCAGTTAAATATTCGCTGGCAAAGTCCTGTGAATTCCTGTCACTCTTCATTTGTCCACTGTTTTTTCTTTCAGTGAGGGTCATCTGACTTTTTTTTTTTTTTACTCTGAAAATCCCCTGATTTCACAAGTTCCCTGTTTTGCGAGCATTTGCGGTATTTTTACATCAGTGGTTTTGCACATTTTAATCCTTAGATTCCATGGGTTTCCACGAGTTTCCGTTTCACGAGTTCTCCCTTGGTTTTGGCCAATTTTTTAAATATATAAAAAACTTCACTTTGACTTCTGGCCTGATATTTTTGCTTTAATCAGATCCATGGATGGATGGATGGATGGATGGATGGGAGGATGGAATGGAGAATAAAATTCGGAAATACAAATATTTTTCCATACTTTTTTCCTTTTCCATTCCCATCCAGACCTTTTTATCTTAAAGATCCAATAATCAAATGCCATTTTTGTCTGTGTAGGAACCCTGTTAAATCTTCCACACATTATATAGTGCTGCCAATTATGGTGACAATCCCTAATCTCTAAATTTTTCTACTGTTGAGTCTGAACATTGGGCAGATTTAATCCAGATGGGAACAACTTTAAGTTGCCTCTCACAACTGGACAGAAGAAAATGGGTGAAAAAAGTCCTTAGAAGAACTTTCAAAGGCTTTCGGTAAGCGTGAAGTACTACAACCATTTAGAAATAGAAAATCAAACCCCAGCTCCATGCAGGAAAAATATAGAGGAACTTCATGCTGTTTAAATGTTTGCATATCACTGTACTGATTTTGCACTTTGCTTGACATGTGTATGAATGGTTCTGAATAAATAAACTTGTCTTGCACATGAGCACATGGCATCAAAAGGCATCTTTCTATTTTCAATAAAATCACCCAAAATGTTCATTTTATAAATTATGTGATGCCCCACTGAAAAATCCATCTGTAGTCGCTACAACTTTGCATGTTAATATTTTCCTTGTATACCATACAAAATATATCTACAGGGGTAGTCCAACCTGTACATGTAAGTTTGCAAAATATTTTATTCAAATATACATTGGATGTGTTCAGGTCTTGCAATAATTTTTTTTTTTCATCAGATTAAGTCTTATTGCCGCCGTCTGATTTTTGTTTTGTTTGGATTTTTTTTTTTACAATAATTAGTTGCACAGACTACCAGAACTATAAGGCAATGAAAGCAGGAAACCTCTGCTAGATACAAGCACATGGGAAAAATAATCATTTAAAAAATTGTAACTAATAGATACATGAATTAACAAATAATGAAAAAAATCAACAAAGTTATGACACTTCCTTTCAGCCTGCTTGGTACCAAGTTAGCAGTAACCGACCTGTGCCAAAAGATGGCGCAGTCGTCCTTAAAACTGTTTGCTTCTTTCTCTCCAGTAGAGGCAAAAATAATCCTTCTAGGTAATTTTGACATATATATCTATATAGATATATAGATATATATATATATATATATATAGATATATATATATCTATATATATATATATATATAGATATATATATATATATACAGTATATCCCAAGAACAATTATAAATTGGGAGTAAATTCGATGGATTTTGTAGAATATTTTGTGAATAATGTGTTGTTTCATTCCTTGGAAACATCGTGAAGTAAAGTGTTAGGACATGGTCTTACTTTTTGCCCTATTTTTAGGGCCAGGTGTTCAAATATTTAAAACCTGACCTATCATTAACTGTATACTAAGTTTTCAATGAGGAGTTCTTATGGAATCACATTGTGTTTGAAATTGTATTTTTGATATTTTTTTAGTATTTCTCATAGATTAAAGAAAGAAACTGTTAATTTTTTTTTTTTTTAACTGTGCGTGTTCCAAATTCTCTGTTATGCACATAATTTATAGGTCAGTGATATTTTTTTTAAAATAAAAAAAATCATCGGAAATGTCCATGTCCTGGCCTGAAAATGAGAGAGAAAGCTACCAATGATGATATTACAGAGTGTCTGCATGTCAGTAATGATGACATGCAGAGACCCAGCAACACAGCAATAGGGGAAGTCCATATGCACGACTAAAACACCTACAATTTGATTCCTATGGTTTATATCCGTGCATATGTACTTCCCCTGTTGCTGTGTTGCTGGGTCTCTGCATGTTAGCATGCAGAACAGTTTCTCTGATTGGCTCCCCAGTGAGGAGGTGCTTAGCAGCAGGAACATTGTGGAGGCGCTGATTACCCCCTCTGGGAAGTGTTTCACTGACCTGCGAAATGGAAAATGAATGCAGATGATAACTCATGCTGCATGATCCTGTACAGTATAATGACACATTCTATATTTATACTTTATATATTTAGACTGTGCAGTGTTATTGCACAGCATTCATCAGTTTTAATATTGACTGTTTAAAAGATTTATCTCACCCTTGCACTTGAAGTATGATGTTTGTACACAGAGAGAAAAGGGAGAAAGCTACATTTGGGTGGCCTATAGAATTTATATTTTCCATTTTTCACTCTAAATAGGTCAAAAATGTGAAGAGGTCCTTAGTTTCACTGCAAGTGTTACCGTCCGCTTCATTATATTGCTCCATATAATTAAATCCCACAGGCTGCCTTTATAAACCTGACCTATTACGGTTCACTTAAGTGTCACATGGTACCTCGTTCCAGGTTGCAAAGTCACATAAAACATTCCCAATTTCATGTTCAGATATTCGTTGTTTCCCATTTATTGTGCCCTTAAAAGCAAATAGAGTTTCAATAATGACTCAGCCATGTGTAAAACTTAGGATGCCCTATAAACATTCATTTCTTTATAAATATTCATATATGAATGCTTTTTTTTATTGCCGATTGCAGAACAAAATAACCCTGTTTCACTCAATAATACATAAAAAATCTAATCAAAATTGGGAAATCTATCTGAGGAAAAAGTTAAGAGAACCTACTCCCCAGTAGTTAGTGCTTGCCCCCTTTTATTGGACTTACTTACAGCTGTGAGATGTTTGAGAGGTTTTTTGCATGTACAGCTTGTTTCAGATCATCCCATGGCATTAAGACGTGGGCTTTGACTTGGCCTGGGACTTCTTTTTCTCTTAGTTTTCATCCAGAACTCAGGGGATACACAAATATGTTTTAGGTCATTGCTATGTTATAGAGTCCATTTATGCCTTGGGTTCCTTTTTTTTTTACCAATAGTGTCTCCTTTTTCTTAAGGGGTTTATTCATGTTTTTTAGATTCCTTCTGTTTAGTTTTGTTGCTTCCAGGGTTCCGGTGTTAGAGACGTCTAGTTTCATTTCCTTTTAGACCTGGTTCTCTCCTGTTTATGTTCTTTAGTTAGTGTCATAGTTTACTTGCTTCAGCTTATTTAGATATGTTTTGGTGACCTCCTTGTACTCCCTGCTCTTTTGTGTTAATCAGTCACTCTCCCTCAGTTCTCCTGCATCCCTGGTCCCCAGCGGTCTCACATTCTCCTGATTAGCTCCTCTCCCAGTTCATTGGTTCATACTCCACTTCCCTCAGTATATTAGCTTCCTGGTTTTCATTGTTCCTTGCTGGTTCATGTATGACAGATTCACCGTTAGTATGAGGCTTTTTTCCTGGATTGTTTTATATGGTTTATGCCAAACATTTTCTCTGTTCTGGTGTCAAAATAATTCATCTCTCTAAAGAACCTTATTTAAAAAATCATGATGTTTGTCTTCATTCTTTCTGGCAAAGGGGCCAATGGTTGTTTTTTCCATCCACCCATCCGTCCATTTTCTATTCCCACTTATTTTTCTTCTTCTGGGGCCATTTTTGTGATTGCACAGGCAAAGTGTGATTCACATTCTTTAAATTATTTAAGAATAAAAGATATTAGAATCATTTTTAGTTTTGTGATGCTAGTGGAGATACAGTCTTTATTGTGTTTTTGGGAGGTAGGATGCTAAATTAATGAAACTCTTGTAATGCTGATATATTTGTGTGGTTAATAACCTTGCATGCCTGGAATGTTGTTTTAGAACTATCTACCAATAAAAAACAAATATGGGTTAAAATGTAGAACTAAACTTTATACAAACTGAACTTATGAAGTTTTTAGGAGTGATGCCTTTCAAAATTGAAAAAAAAATCACACACTTTATGTATTTATTCATTATTTTTGAAAAGATGGATGATATGGCAATAAATTATGACAAATAAATTATCACAGTTATGTTTTATGCAGCTGCAGATATTGAGGGCTTAAGCAGCTCCGCTCATCTCTGTAAAGAGCCTGAGTACATTATTGGAAATAAAGATGAATCATAGGGAGACTGTCATTAAAGGCAGAACTGGGAGGTGAAAACCTGCATTATCAAATGTGCACACAAACAGTGATACGCACAAACATACAAACACACACCTAACACCTACCCCAACAATAGCATATTGCCTCATGGGGACCAGGCTTTGGTCCTCTCAGGGAGCAGTCACTCCTCACATCAGAGTGTATTGTCAGAACATGGACCTCATCATGTAACAAAAACAAAACCCCAAACACATACACAGGTTTGTATTTCTATTCCTATTTACATTTAATTTCTATTCCTAATGTTTTAAAGGTGTCAGTTTCTATAATTGTGCAGGTTTCGTTTTCACTTCCCCTTAATTTTAATCTTTCATGAAATTATATACCCCTTAAGTTTTTATTTTGCTAAAGGCGCAGTGATGAAGTCATTTGTCTTATTGTATTAAAGATATTGATCTAGAAAAGTAATGGTGCTGCATTATATGGATTAAACAGCAGATTATTCATACAACAGTTCAAAACTACATAATATACTATGGATCCCAGTAGATAACCTACACTAGTTTTACAGGCAGCTGGCACAGCACATTCTCCCTGATTTAGAGCACCATTTAAAACTCGATATTTATAGTCTTCATTTTAACAAAGTTTATTGTTCTCAGGATTACAATTTTATACTTCTGATGATTGTAAAACACACATAAGACAAAGCAAATCTTCCCATTGGGAAAATGACCACATTCCTTGCTCCTTCTCAACATTAATCAGGTTTTAGACCAAAGTAACAAAATATTAGTAAAGGTTTAAGAAGTTTGGAATACGTTTAAATAGTCAAAGGAAAAAATGAGGAACGAATGGATTGTTGTTTATTTCATGTGCATCCTTATTGGCAAATTAGTCACTTTATAGTAGAGAATGGGTTTTGCCTTTCTTCTGATAGCCAGTATAAGAGCACCTTAGTTTGTGCTGCACTGTGGTTTCCACTTGGTGGTAGTGTTCAGCTGCAGACGCCAAACAGAAACACCAACACACACTGAGCAGAGGCATCATGGATTTGTTCCTCTGAAATCTTTGCAGATAATGGAACGGAAGGTGAGTTTCTTCTTATTTTCACTCTGATTAAACAGTATGCCTAATTTATCTGTTAGATTAGATGTCCTGTTGGTGTTTGTTTCCACTCTCTTGTTGGACCAAATATCTAACTGGAATCTGTGTCCACGGAGATAATTATTTTACACTAGAAGGACATGTGTTTTTATTTGATATATATTATGATATTAAGTTCATATTTGATCAGCATCGACAAAATGACTTCTAAACAAGTATCAAAAATCACCTTATTTCGCTTTCATTTAGTTCATTTCATTTAGTTATTGGTGTTTCTGTAAATTTCATTCTCGCTGTGAAATTATTTCTTATATAAGTAGTTAAAATGTATTTTTCAAGTTTTGAAAAGCTAGGAGGATTTTGGGGGTTTTCACTGCAACAGATGCAGTTTAAAGTTTCAACATGTCAGCTGAGAAGTGCTCTTTAAATATTTACACTGTGAAATGCAAAACAGTTGCTGCCTACTTTAAAATGCAGTACTTCCTTTTTTGAACGCTGTTTCACTTGCGTACTTCCCCATCAAACAGCGTTTTCATGTGATATTCTGTCACAAACGTTACGACGCCAGGCGGGATTTGATGGGCAGTTGATTTGCATTTTGGTTTCTCTGCACAGTAGACGGTAGCTACGACTTGCTGTCACAGGTTTAGTTCCTGCATGTGCTTAAATGTTTGAAATGTCAATAAAAATGAAACTAATTCCTTGCAGATATGTTTTTGTCTCCTCCGTATAAATATTCAGATTATGTTACTTTTACAGAGTAAAGACACAACAACAAACTTATCTTCAGGTCAGTCTCCCATGACATTTCTTGACCATATGCACCACTACTCTCTAATTCTAGTTAAATCAGTTATTATCACAAATCTTTATTGGTTCTTATTGCATTTCTGTTTTATTGCAGCTTGACGTCTGCTTGAAGTTTACACCCAGGCTGACCTGTATACACAATTGACGTCCTCTGAGGGTGAATCAGCCTTCAGTGTGTTAACAAAACACAGGGACCTGGTGTTATAGCTGTAGTATTGTGCTCCCTTTAAAGAAAATAGCATTTCCAGCATGAAAATGCTGCTGCAGACCAATTATTTGTCTAAAAAGATTACTTTTTAAAGCAAGAAGCAGAAAGTGTAGTCTGCATGTAGTCCCTCTGACCTGTTTTAATAGTTTTAGCTATTACGGCGCCTCTCAGATGTATTCATACACCTTAAACTTGTTTATTTTGTCACAATCACAAGCTTCAATTTGTTTTGTTCGCATTTTGTGATGGACCAACACAAAGTAGAACATAACTGTAAGGTTTGTAGTGGGGTGCGCATATGTGTTTAGCCTTCCTGAGTCAGACCCAGGTTTTGCTGCAACCACGGTTGCAAGTTTTTTGTTATATGTCTCTATGAATTTTGAACATCTAGACACTGAACATTTTTGCTCTTCTTTGCAAAATAGCTCAAGCTCAGTCAGTTTGGATGAAGAGCATCCCTTCCACAGATTTACATTTGGATTTATGTTTGGAATTTACGTCTTTGGATTTATGTCTGGGCTTTGACTGGGCCATGCTAACATATGAATATGCTTTGATCTAAACCATACCATTATAACTCTGGCTGTATGTGTAAGGTTACTGTCCTGTGGGGTGGTGAGCCTCGACCCTAGTCTCAAGTAAAAGTTGTATAAAATTTTATCTTCATATTCCTTTCACAGATGAAAATCACCAAGTGCTTCATGAAGACAGAGCATATATTTAAATTGTGATAAAATAGACAAAAACAAATCATACAGATAAAAACAAAGTACATTTAATTAAGAATGTCATTAGCTACTTTTGAAGAGAGTTCAGATGATTCTGACAACATGAAAACAAAGGAAGCTCATTCAAACATCGTCCTGTATTTAGCTCCATCCATCATCCATCATCCATCAACTCTGACAAGCACTTACTGAACAAAACCATCCCCACAGCATGATTCTGCCACCAATCTGTTTCTGCTTGGGGACGGCCGGTCAAGGGTGACTTCATGTATTTGGTAAAGGCTCCATTATTGTCTCGTCTGACCAGAGCATTGTTCTTCCACAAGTTGTGCTCTCTGTTCCCTACCTGGTCTGTGGCTAGATTTAAACTGCAAACAGGACCTCTCATGGCTTCCTTTCATTAATGGCTTTCTTCTTGCTACTCTTCCATCAAGGCCGGATTTGTGGACTACATAACTAAATGTTGTCCTGCTAACAGATACTTCCACCTGAACTGTGGATCTCTGCTGCTCCTCCATCTATCTCATAAAATCCCAAAAGTAATACTTGTAGTTTGTGGTTGTAATAAAATGTGAAACATGTTTTGTACATAGCACTGTATATTGGAAGTGATATTATAGATACCAATTTTGAAAGTTTATTTAGTTGAACAAGGTCTTTTGTGTTTCATCATATTTCTACATTCATCCATTGCATGCTTTCTTCCCTTTGCTTTTTTGCAAAGCTGCATTCATTTTTTTGTAAGTGCAAAACGCTAAATTTGTAGACAAAATTGACTTGAGTGATGAAGTGTTGCCATAGCAGGGAAAAGAGGAATGCCAGAGCTCCCCTGGGGAACCCTGTGGAGGTGTGTTTGTGTTGGTAGGTGTTTGTGCTTGTCAGGGTTAGGAAAAGACAAGGAAACATGAGAAGAGTCTCATTATTGTAAGAGGAGTTGAAGAAGAGGATTTGTTACTGTGCTCTTCTATACCGTTTGTCTTCTTGAAAAGTCATACATGCCCTTTTATAAACTATATTCTGTTTTAATGTCCTCCCTGATGCTTAGGGAACTGGTATAATCTATCTTTCATAGTGAACCAGAATTCACTCCAGCACCTGCTACTGAATCTTCAGCTACACACAATATCTTTGTATACTTATGTGTGTCTCAGCTTGGATACAAAAGCAAGACGCACAGATCCAGATCAATAGGGTCAACAATGTTTAAAAAAACAACTTATGAATATTTCATGAAGAGGAAAAAAGAATATATATTTAGTACAACAATCCTGTGGGTGTATTAAAATCACTACAGCATGCACAGACACGGGATGTACTCAAGTGAATAAAAACGAGGGACTTTTGAAGTAAATAACACGTAATAATAAACAGTATTTCTGCAGCTTGATGCAACAGAAGGTAACTTCTCCAGCTTTTGGTGTAATATAAAGAAAATATAATAATGCCTGTGTCACAGTGTGTTTGTATTAAACCCCTAAAGTCTTGTGCACAATTGGGTGGAAAGTGCCTAAATATTCATTTTGTGTTGCCACAGAGTGAATTTAGCTCTGGGTTTTGACTGGGCCATTCTAACATAGTAAAACACTCTAATCTGAACCATTCCCTGTTACAGTAGCTCTGGCTGTATGTTTAGGGTTGTGGTTCTGCTGGAAACTGAACGTCCTTCCCACTCTCAAGTCTTTGTTGACCAATATTCTCTAAGAAACTTCTGAGGCCTTCACAGAACTGCTGGGTTTATACTGAGATAAGATTACACAAAGATTGTAACTAGACTTTGTTTATTAATTATGTTATTCGGAGAACAATGCACTGGAGAGTGCAAGTACTAAGTACAAATGCACGCCCCACTGTAAATAACATCAATCCATAAAAATGACTGAAGCTGATTTCCTGTGAACTTAGGGTTATCTAAATAAATAAATAAATAAATATCATTTTACTTATTCAAAAAAATCACAAATGCTAATGCTAAATCTGGTAATCAAAGAAAATGTTGTTGTTTGCCAACTGTACTGATATAGAGGCAGGTAAAGTCTTGCAACCATTAGAAAGCCATACAGTTGGGTGCTGCACAGCTTCTTAACTGGCTATGTGTTGTGTTGGGTTTGAGGAGGGACCCAATGGCAGATCCAGAGGCAGAGGGATGAAGTGAAGAGTCTTTTCATTATGAAATTTACAGAAAATACAATGTCGATCTGAAGGAAACAGGGCATAGAACAGTGTAGGGAAAATGGAACAACTGAGAACATGCAGAAAACGGAAGAATCCTCCAGTGAATGGAAAGTTGTCAAGGGCTTAAATATTGAAGTGGGAAAGGAAGATGACAAAGAAACCAGGTGAACTAATCAGAGGAAATTAGTTGCAGCTGAAGTGAGGAGAGAGAAAAAGAAGCGGAGAGGAGGAGACTAATTAACATGAACAGAGCTGAACAGAAACTGGAAGAAATCCATGGGAGCATCTAACAGAAATCTAACAGGAATGACTCTATAGGTAAAAAAAACTGTATAATAAAGTACAAAAGAAAGAACTAATAAGGAAACACCTAACAATAATAAGCATAGGGAAATGAACTAAAGAAGGCATTACGTTAGGAACATCATAAACACTAAGGAAGAGGTCAAAATACACACAAATGAAAATCAAAACCCAGATACCAAACGTCTGAGGACCAGATTTGCCTACCCAATGCAGAAACATTATCAATATGCCTCATTTTTTTCACATACTGTGTGGAGATATGATTTTTATTCTCCCTTGGGTTGGATTAGAAAACGGATCCTAGAACTCTGCACGAGTTTTTCTTTTGCTTTACGCTGAGTCTTTTATACTTCATCAGCATCAGAAGAGTTGGATTAGCCAAGTTTGAAACTGTAAGAGCTTTGTTCTTTGGTTTGCTGCCATGACGAACATGAATGAACATAAACAGCCAGGATGACGGTTAAGTGTTATTTATGATAAGCTGAAAGATACGAACTGCTGCACTCAAATAATTGCCCTCCAGAAACCATAGAAGTCTATTTTCCTGCTCTTGTCTAGAGCATATCTGCTTTCAGTAGCTTCTCTCTAGTTCAGTTTTCTTTGAAACCTTCTGTTTAATCACAGCTTTCCTCTTATGCCCATTGCCTTTTTTTCTACACCTTTCTATCTCTCCTCAGTTTCTGCACAATAGCACCTCTGATAATTAGTGAGTAGATGACTTTGCTTGCTCTGCAGTTTTTTTAAGTTTAATGAAAGAATAGAGTCAAGAGAAGCAGCGCGGCTAGTAGCGAGAACAGGAGCAGGGATAAACTTCAGGAGTTTTTAACCTCAGTCAAAGCAGGAACAACAGTAAAACAAAAACAGGGAGAAAAGGGGAACCAGAAAGAAAGACAGAAGGAGTACAAAGGCCATGTTTGTTGTTAATCATTGTTTTAGCTGCTGCCAGTGTTGCAGAAGCAACATGAGCACATCCTCTTTGACCTTCCTCAGAGCTTGCTCCCATTTGACATTCTGTTTTTGAGTTAGAAGACATTTGTGTGAAGGTCAACATCCCATTTCAATGTGTTCATTTTCAATGTGTTTTCAGTCATAGACACTATTAACACCCTGTGAACAACCACACACTTTAATGTGTTTCATTACAGTTATACATGATGAACCAAAGAAAGTTGTGGATGAAGTGTGAGGAAAGCCATGCTTTTGACTTTTCTGAAAGGTACGATGCAGACTCTACTTTGATACCCCTAAATTAAAATCCATCACATCCATCACTTTATCTGTGATGTGACAAAATTATGAAAAGGCTGGCCTGAATGCTTAAACACAAGTCCCTGTGTTATAGTTGGTAGTGTCCTTTAATACCAGCAGTGCTGTGATCCAATTAGTTTTTCATCAAGTACACTAAAAGACAGAAATGAGGCATTAAGTCTTGTAGGATTCAGAATTCTGCTTTAAATCAAAGCTGTATATTGTTGGCCTTGTCTCTGAGAAGTCAAACTGTAGGTTAAATGCTGTGACAGCACCCTGAAACCTTTGAGGGTGGTAGATTAAGTTCACGATCTGCGTTAGGTTTGCCCATAGAGTTTGTTTTTTACATCCTGTTTCCTCACTGCTTGGTGAGCAAGCCTTTACTATAACCACTGCAGATCAGAAAAGGATGTTTCTTAGTAGCTGAGTATTATGCATGGATTGCAATCACAAGCCGAACATAAGTATACATAGTGATTCACAGAGTGGCTGGAACATGATGACAGGGTGTTATACATCAGGAAATTCTCTACAATGAGCCATTTTATGTCAGATTTATGGCTTATTGGGGAAGAGCTGCATGTGTAATCTGAAGACTAAATGTCAAAACGCATTTCTTTGTAAGTTGGGACACAGTGCCTCCATGCAGCTTGATTGCATCTGCGGACATCTGATGTCTGAACAACCTGTGCCTAACATTAAAACCCTCTGACCACATGAAAAGCCACACGGGTGACTGATACCATGGCTGACAGCCATGGAAATCTTACATAATGTGATGCCACACTGGGATTCATCAAGTATGATGTGATTTGATGGAACAAAATGACAAGCTGTCTTTTGGATTCACAATTAATCTTGAGATCAGAGGAAAACGCTGGCAGTGCCATTTTTGAGGTGCTTGCTAATGACCCAGTCTTTTTTTTAAGCAGTTAGAGTTTATTTCATTTTTTATTCTTTTAATTTAATTACCACTTCTTACATACCATAAGAATCATAGTGAGTGACCTATTAGGTGAGAATCAGGGCACCTTGTCATCATCGGGTGAAGAGCTATCTGAAGGGAAAGCTAGGATGTTTGTTTGGTTTTTTTATAAATGCAGCTGATAAGCTGTATCATGGTTGTATTGATTTGTTGTTTCACTTCTTTAGCACTTCATAAGCTCTGGGTTCTCTTTGTCATTGTAGCTCTAACTTTAAATATGTGAGGAGATAACAATAATCACTAAAAATTACTGTCATATTGAGATTAAAAGGAAATAATGTGATTTCACCTCCAAGTGATCATAAAATGGCCTGTAAAAGTATTTATACTCAAACCTTTTCACATGTCACCTAATGGGACACAGGGTCACACATAATGGTGGCGTGGAGGTTAAAGGAAACTGTTTTCAAAGCTTTGTAATAACAAAAACCAGACAGGTGTGCATTTATATTCAAGTCATTACTTGGTAGAACCAGGTTTTGCTGTGCAGTGTTTTGCATGTTGCCAAAAATAAAATCTGTTTTGGTCAAATTCTTTGAGTAAATTCTTTCACAGTTGCTGTGTCCCCTACATGACTTGTAGAGGACACTTGTCTCAACAGCACTGCGCTGGATTTTATCAAGGAGTATCAGAGTAAAGAGCGAATAAAAAGCAGGAAACGCCTCTTTGATTTTTTTTTATGCAGAAGGTTGAAAACCATGTGTCCTTTTTCTTTTTATTTGCACTATTTTCTTTTGTGGTCTACTACACAAATAAAATACATTAATTAATATGTTTTATTAATATGCTAATTATTATAACCTGACAAAATGTTGAATGGTTCAAGAAACATAAATACTTTTTTTGGCTGCAGTATTTTTGTATTTTTTGGGATCTTTCACCCTGAAAAAATGCATAAATGAGAAATTCCTTTGTCCTACCTACTGTCGATGGAGGGTCAGTTCCTGAAACTTGCTCTAAGTGACCAACATGTAATTTCAGTATTTACCAAAATAATTGTAATTATAATTTTTGTCCCCACAGTTGAGCTGTCCTGCTAACAAATTAATCACAGAGGACTATAAATAAAAAATAAAGCAAAACATAGATACCATTTGGTGGGTTTAAGTTTAAACTGGTGTAAGGGAAGATCAGGAATTCAGATCAGTAATGCAGGAGGATAAAAAAGGAAAAGAAAAGAAAAGATAAAACGGATTTAAGGTGAATAAAGAGAGCAGGCTTAAAGAATAACACCATAGACAATGGATCAGTGGATGGGCCGCTTTGCTTGGTGTGAGTGACAGAAGTCATTAATTGCAGTGATAATTGCAATGTCACACCTCCATGTTAGCTGCTGGCCTTTCTTTGACCATATGCAAACCGATGGATGAGAAAGTAAATGATAGAATGATAGAGTACAACCAATGGTTAAATGGTTTTGTCCTTTTCACTGGACGTTTTTCTCAGTGTAATTTCAGGTAAATTGTACATATGGTGCATTTAAGCTAATGCAGTTATAAGACTTAAATTTCCAATAAAATTTGACTTAGGTAGTATTTTGAAAGATTAGAAACACACGTTTCATTATGAAGTATTGTTTTCGCAGCTGGGAAATAATCCTGTTTCTTTCAACATGCTACTGTTAAAACATTTGACAATACTAAAAATAATTGTAAGCAATTTGACATTGTTAATATATGCAGGGAAGTCCAAACAGTTTGTGTCTTGTAAATATTATTCATAGAACCTGAACATTTTCACATTTTGTCACGTTCTAACCACAAACTTTAGTGCGATTTTATATGTAAACCTATACAAAGTAGTGCATAATTGCGAAGTATTACCAAAAAGGTTATATGGTTTTAAAAAAAAATCTGAAAATTCTAACAAATGAACATACTTTGATGTAAACCATCATTGTTGCTCTGGCTTTCAATTTAGGGTCGTTGTTCCGCTGAGAGGTGAACCTCCACCTCAGTTTCTTTTTCTAATTCATGGGCTGACAGACTAATACTACTAAGAGGGTGAAAGAAATGAGATAACATTCACAGGACACTGTACCAACAGGTGTAAAGCCATCAAACACTTTATCAACATTTGTAACATGGAAAAAGGCAGATGCCTCATGTCTGTTTCTCTCGTTACTAATTTAGCCAAAATGTTTGTGTGGGAAGGAGTTTATTTGGAATGTAAAAATAAATTGATGAATTAAATAAAAGTCAGAAGTAAAGAAGAGGGTGGTATAAAAATACATGACCTGAATATGTTACAGGGCCCTATGCTGCCATTAGGCGGACCCTCCATCTTATTACAACATCTATGTTGTAACTGTGAACCAGAAGCCTCTATTAACCAGTTTACGGTAGGCCTGAAACCATTATGTCCATTCATCTTCCCATCAACTCTTACCAGCTTAACTGTGAGATAGGAACAGCTTTATACATACAAACGTCAAATAGCACACACATAGACTCTATTTACTAATAGGATGATTACTTAAGACACTTGGCTGATCTGGATGAATGCATATTCACACACCAGTCTCTTAGATTTTTATAAATATTAAAAAAACACATCTACCCTTTTTCTTCCACTTGCTTTGCATTGCTTTGTGTTCGTCTGTTAGGTACAATCCCATTGGAAAACATCAAAGTTTGTGGTTGTAACGTGGCAAAAGCTGGTTAATCCCATTAATAAAAAAGCACGGTGTAAAATAATATAAAAACGTATGTCTATGTCGCTGCTGTAAACCTTAATTTTATACTCCTCTTTTTAAGTGTTGCCCTTCTCAGGTTTTCTCTGGATTTTAATTGCATCAAATAATTGGTAAAGAGATTTATTGCACCAGTATGTGGAGCTGGTAAACAGAAACATAGAAAGCCTCTCATACACAGTACATAACACACACACACACACACACAGAAACACTCAAAGTGGAATCAAAGCAAGGCTGTGCAGTCCTGTCAATGCCAGCCAAGGACACAGTAGCATCCAGCTGACATGATTATGCTGGAACTGCACAACAATAAAGGAGGACTGCTAATGAACTAAAATATCGCTCATTCACACTCAGACCATATATTCCTCTGTTTCTCTTTCAATTTTTGTCGAACATACAGTAGTAATGTAAGTAAATCTTGTACACGGCTTGCATAATCTGACCATGTTTTTTAACAGTCTCACCCGAAAGCCTTTCTGTGCATTGATCTATTTTCTTTATGCTTTATCCTTATATTGTAAGCGCCATATTCTTAGCATCATGATACAGAATAATACACATTTGGTCTTCTCATTTCACTTTCTAATAACTAATGCTTTTCGTTGCATTTTGAATACCTTGGCTAGTTTCACAGTGTGTCTGTGTACTTGTTTCAAAGATCCTGCTATTTGATGCATTGAGAATCAGAGCTTCAGTATATATATATCACATTGTTTTAACTGTTTTAGGGCAACATCTGATTACTGATGTGAGCTCAGTGCATTATGTTACATCTGTAGCTTTTGGCAGTGTTTGGATAGAAGATTGTACTCAATAGGAGAAACTCAATAGGAGCCAGAGAGGAAGCTGCAGATTGTGGTTTCATGGCATTTAATTCAGCTGTACCTCTTCAACTAGTTCTTTATCCCTGGAAGTAACTGTATCCTTATTTTGACTTTGTGAAGACTTTGAGTTTTTCTTTCTGTTTGTGTGGCCACTGAACCAGACTGTCTACCACCGGACAGAGGTCACCTCCTGCCAGGAGCATCTGGAAGAAGGACATGAAGCACGAGCCATTAGGCATGCATTTACATAGCTGGACATTCCCATGTTACTATTAGAAATATGCACTAATTTACAGGCCCTGCTCTGGACTCTGTCCTGGTTTTGTACAGTTACTGTAGTTTGTTGCGGCCATGATTGATCCCTCTTTGATAAGAACATAAAATACCTGATAGAGATGCACTGATCAGAGATTTGGTGGCCAATTTCCAATGTCCGATTTTTGCAAAGCTTGGAACTGCCAATACCGGTTTTAGCTGATTTAGATATTTCTATAAAAGCTGTTTTCTAAATGTTTTATAATAATTTTTTTTGTAGCCTTCCAGCTGTGAGTGGTTATTTATTGCTTATGTCATGAGCAGAAGTGATGTGTGGTATTTGACCAGTTGCTTTAGGACCGGGTTTAACTGTTTAAAAACAAGGACCAAAGGATTATGGATTTCGCAGTTTAAACTATCTTTGGCAGCCTATATTAGCAATTAGCATGATTAGCACAGTTAGAATTGTTAACTGTAAACATCAGTCTGTGTGTATTCTCTAAATCATGTAGACCAATACATTAATGATGAGATTATAACAAAGGCTGCCAACATTTCCAAGCCCAGGATGTTTCACGACAGGCAGAAATTGAAGTTAAAATAACAAACAAAATATGATGGTAGCGAAATTGTAGCAAAACTATAATTTCGATGTAGTATAGCCTTGCTGTTATCTGCTGATGTCAGCGCCGGATCAAATTGTCCATTTGCTAAATCAACAAAATGTTCCCAAGAGAGGTACAAATTGATATCTTGTGGCAGACAGACCATCTTTGTACCAAAAACGTAAATAGACCAAAACTGCAAAAGATCGAAATGACAGACAACCAAAATGGCCAGCTACCTATACGCCTATCATGCTTTCTCTGACTCACCCACACAGATAGTAGCAGACTTTAAGTCTTACTCCTTCGGTAACAACTTCCACACTGAAGAAACTTCCAGTTGTCGTCAGCAGAGGATTTTTTTGATACATATCTTGTATTTGATCTCACTTGGTCTTGACCTGATTTATCATGTACATCATTTTATTGTTTATTTAAAAACAAAAAAGCTACAAAAATGGTGCGTAATGCAGTGTAAAAACTTGCTTTTCCTATAGAACCACTTTTATATGATACTTCAATGTAGTGATCTTCTATGTGACCACATCTCAAAGTTTTGTAAAGTAATTTTTTATGGTTTACATAATTTCATCTGCCTTTACGAGTTTAAATTGGTTTAATTTGAATTGGTTGGAGGCGTAGCCATCTTTTCTATACCAAAACATGCATCAAATTACATTGATGTGCCTGATAACATTTGGTACATTATTGCATGAACATTTTTAGAAAACTTATAATTTAAAAACAAGCAAAAGAGCAACAATAAAACTTATTTCGAAGAGATTTATTTAACCACATGGTTGCTTTTACCCGGTTTGTATCATCATAGACAGCCCTGGGTTGTCATTGTTGCTGAAATGACACCTTTCTGCAGCTGGTTTAAGGATTGCCCAATCGTTTGGAGGAAGACGTGTTAACGACATAGAGTTAGCAGCGTAATTTCACAAATGGCCTCAATCTAGGAGTTAAAACATCTCCATAAAGGAAGTTTAAGCTTGTGTCCACAGTTTCAACAGTTGTTTCATCAAAACAGGATGAGACATAGTAAAACCCAAAACCCTCACAGGTGGCACCAATTCTTTGTGTTCCCATGAATAAGAAGTGTGAACTAATGACAGCAATGGGTTAAACAGGTTGCAAACTTCCTGTGAAACCACCAAAAGGTCTTTAAAATCTAATACTGCTGCAGTGCTTTTGTGGAGTTTAAATGTTTGTGCTTTGCTGATCATTTGTTGTTGTTTTTTTGGTCTGTGTGTTTGTCTCTTTGTTGGAACACAGTCATGCTTTAAATTGGCTCCAGGATATTTTATTGACCCTTGTTAAACCTATACTTTATTGAACTACTTGCTTTGCGTAGCTACAAGTCCACCTAAATGTCTATAAAGCTGTTTCTGTAATGCTGACCAGCATATGTGCTATTTGTTTAAATGGTGTAAAAGGCTGTCTTTCCTTTTATGTATTGATGTCAAATGGGCCTGTTTATCTTCTGAAGTGCTGATTTTGTTGTGAATTGGAACTATATAGGTATAAAGAATTAATTTAAATTGCATTGGCTTACTTGAATTGCATATTTTCTTGTCTTTCCTATTTTCAAGAAGGATTAAGTAATACGCCTAAGTGTCACATAGTGCTTCGCTATCAAAGAATTCAAATAATTTATCAAGGAAAAGAAAATGTCAATTGTAATTATATAGACAGGCTTTAAACTTCATTAAAACAGGCATTAGGCCTAACATGCAGGCAGGGTCACCATTATTTAGACATTATTACAAGATGGGGAACAGATTGCAAACACTAGTGTGAGCTGGATTTGCATTATTTTCTTGTACTCAATCATATTTTCCACTTTTAACCCTTAACCACTAACGCTGCACTACTTGAAAATGTGGAGGTTGAGTATGTTACTCTTCCAGACACATAAATGCTATCACAATATTCCCTTGGCGCTGACTAGTTTCTTGTCTTTCACAGTGAAGCAATGTACCCAACTATCCCAATGAACAAAATGATTTCTCAGACCAGCAAAGCTTCAGTTTGCTGCTGCATAGCCTTGTTTTAATCCTCACATTGACAAATTTGCAGCTAGGCAGTGACCTGTTCAACAAACGTTGTGGTGCATTATCTTCTGGTACCTTCTGTTAGAACATACAAAATTATTTTTCAGGAAGTTCAACAACTTTTTAGGATCGAATAACATGCCCGACATCAGAGACTGCTAATGATCCTGTCTCCACGTCACCAGCTTTTCTTTCATGGTCTACTTATCAGAGCAGAAACATTCCACAAAAGGCTACAGTTGTGAGGTTGCTTTCATACATGCAACTGTTGTCAGTTTACTAAACTTCCAAGTTTTTTAAACTTTAAAGAACGTTTGCTGAATTGCTAACTCACATAACAGTTATGGATGCAATTTATTGTTTCACTTTATAATGGTCATAATTTTTCTGCTAACTGATGTATTTTCTTTTGGACTCGGTTAAACGCTTGGATAAAATTAAACTGAATTCCCAACATGTGGGGAGAAATCGATACATCCACCATTGTGAGAGTTTTCCCTGCAGGCAGTACTGACCCAGTAGCTTGATTTAACTCATATTACAGTCAAATAGTTGCCAATAAATTGACATGTCATGCCGCAGGAAATGCCCCATTTATTAACTGAGGAGCAGCAGGACTCTGTCAGAATGTGTTCTGTGTAACTGGATATTTTGCTACTTGTTTTTTATTATAAATCATGGAAAACAAGCAGGATTATACATATAAAAAGACAAAATGCACATCCTAATAAGACCCAGCAAGAGATGAAACATCAGAGACCTATACTATACAGGGCTTCTGTTTTTGCTACATTTGCCTGTGTCACTGACACATGTCACAAAGATAAATGCTGTTTGCAAGTTTGAGGAAGTCTCTCCTACTCCACTGTTTACTGTAAAAAGATTGTGGTTTTTGTCATTGTATAAATGACTAAGTATGTGCAGCTTTTCGCTTTATCGTGTTTCCTCCAGGGTTTTTGATCAGTGATCTGCTGTTTTTCCATGGAAAAGGTGCTCAGCACACTTCAGCAGAAGTACCAATAATATAATATTTATCACATAGGGAAAGAGTAAACCAAATGTTTCTATAGCATTGGATGTTTTCTCATATCTTTCTCATTTCTTTAAATATTGTTCTAAAGTTGCCGGTTCTACTCTGTAATGTATACCTGTTTGAAAGGTTTTCTATGAAGCTCAAAACTCAGACTAACCAGGAAAATCAAGCCGCAGATTTCATCCCTTGGCCATCGCTTGCTGTGTGACTTGATCACTTTCCACTCTGTTTGACCTCCTTTTTCTTGGCAGCTATATCATTTCAGTTAGTCCTTTCAGGGTGTGAAATCTAGTTAAATATGGAGATAATGTGGCTGTTTTATATTTTTGCTCATCAATGAGTTTATAAGTTTAAATTTGACACATTGAGTCTGAATTCTGACTCCCTTTCTGTCAGTGAAATATGCCTGACAATAGTTTGTATTTTCCGCTTTTCTTTGTTGAACAGCTTTAATTAAAAAATACATATTGGGAACCACAGAAAGTACTTCAAGCTATTCAACATTAAAGCATGTTGAATAACCTCAATGTGACAACTAAGTAGCTCATAGTGAGAGATGGTAGATGATAGCATGTCTTTTTGACAGCACATGGAAATTTTAATGTACGCTTCAAAAAGTTCTGCAGAGCTTTTCAAGCAGGCCCCATCGTGAATCGCTCTGATGATCTACAGCGTTTGAAGGTAGCAACAAACTTCTTAAAGGAGTTGCTGCCTCGTATGTTACTCTGGTGACCTGTATGTGACTTTCAGCTTAAAAGTGGCTCCTGAGGTTGCATTCAGATATATGTGGTATTTTATAGAAACATGGCATTGGACCACAAGTGCTCTTCTAAAGGTGTTATTCAAGATTTTCAAAGAATATAGTTTCCTGCATGTCGCCTAACACTACCTCATTCACATTTCCTTTAAGTGAGCAGTCACTATATAAGGAGCAGAGGCGATGTCACACCATGTAAGAGCACATGCTGTGAAACAGTATTACTTGAAAACAAAGACAAAATGACGAAGGAGTTCACGTTTTACAATGTCTTACACATCTTACACTAGTATTTAGGGCAACTAGCATTACTAAAACCACATTCTTTGTGTGTATACCCTAAGAATGTAGATCCTTTCATACACTCTGAGAAAGATGGACAAACATTTCCAGCAGTCAAACAAGAAAGATTGAAATGTTAGGATAACACAGATGAGCTTTCCAGTACCACATACAGCCTTCCTGTTGTCTACTGAAGTCAGCCCCGGGTCAGTTCTTTAACTCTTCAGTTGACAAATCATCTCCCATGTATTGATATCATGAAACAACCAAAACTGAAACTACAAAATTCCTAAGACATTAAACAATATAAAAGATTCAGTTTCCCACGGAACATCTAATTGAAGGGGATTTGCAAAAAGATGGGAGAACTGCAGCAGCAGGCCTGCATCTTTTTATTTTATTTTCTGCCTAGGCCGGCTTTAACACTTTCTAAAAGCATGTGTCAAAACAAGCTGCCTAATCCAGAATTATGGATTCTCATCTGAATGAGACAGGTAGGCATGAACAGAATAGTAAACGGGCTCTTTGGGAAAGAGGAAAGGGGCCAACCCTCTTACAAATTGCAAGTAAACAAACAGTGGCAGGCCAGTGGCTGAGCCTCAGCCAACTTCTTCGAGAAGTGAGGACGAAACAGTTCAAAAGAGGAAGAAATGCGAGGGGTGCATTCCTTTCCACATAATTAGCTTTCATTGCCTTTGCTATTATAATATCTCTTTCTTCTCAGGATGTTTTCCTCACCGTTCTATCACCATGAGATGTCCTGCATGCAAAACTAAAGATCCTTCAACAAAGACAGGAGCAAAGTACAAGTCATGAAATCCACAGCTAAAACATCTCAAGGAAGCAAGGAAGTAAGTAGGAGATGGTGAGATGATAAGATCCCTGACATTTCCTTTTTACTAGCTGGGTTTTATTTTGGCTCTGCTGCTGTCAGCTCCTGCCAAGGGTTGCTGAGTCCACTAACAAAAAAAACAACAAAGCGGTAAAACCTTAGTTTTACCTTGCATATAAGCATTAACTCAAATGCAGATAGATTCCAGATTCCCTTTTAAATAAAGAACAACTTAGCGTGGCTGAAAGAAAGTTTTAAAAGAAAGTTCAATTTTATGTTTAATGCTACAATGAGCCTATACCAAAAGCAAAAATAATTAGGGTTCTACAGCATATAAAACAGTTCCTTCATATGCAGGCTGAATAATACCAATATTACAGCTCCTACATTACTATCTCAGTTTATTGTTGGCCTACTTGATTGTAGATAATCCAAGCCATAAAAACCCCTCAAAACAATCAGGTAACCTCAGCCTGCTAATATATGATTTTCACATCAAATGAAGCTGGTTGACATTTTTTTTTTTGTAAATTCTGCTCAAAACCTGACATTGATATTTGTGTAAATAATACTTTTCCCTTCCAAAAAAATAGAAATCTTTCTAGAAAAAAAGAAACACCAGTTCCAGAAAATGCCAAAATAGTAGGAAGCAATAACAATAACGCTTCTAACACATTTTCTATTAAGTAATTTCTTCCTAAAAATCTAACTTTGCTGCACATGACTGAGGTTCATTATGAAGGCAGTAAAGAGGCAAGTCAGACTTAAAAAGAAAATGCACATGCTCCCAAATTCAGTGTTAGATATGATAGTCTTAAGAAACGTATTTCTGTAAAGAGTCAGTAATATATGTTTATGCTTTTTACAACTTCTGCAAGTCTGTGCATCAGGGTGTTGTGTTCAAACACTATAAATATATGTGAGAACAGTTGAATTTTTACTGCTGTACTGAATGCTAACGTGCCCATTTTTACATTAATAACCCAGATCTTTGTGTTTGAAGGCTTTTTGACCAGTGTAGAAATATACATTACATGAATGAAGCTGAACTGATTGTTAAAACATGTCTCTCTTCCTTCTTCTAGTGTTCATCTAAGTCCTTTATTTCTGTTGTGGCTTTGACGGGTAAGAAACTTTTTCTAAATTTCATTCCATTATAACACAATCCAAAAAAAAAACCACCCAGATAGTCCATCTTTTAAACCCACATCTCTGTACTATGTGTCTCACACAAGCCTTTCACATCAATGTCTGACCCAACCCAAAAGTAAATAATGTAGTGTGGATTTCCTGCCAATAATTTAGGAAAACTACTATCGATTCTTAATAATGTTTTAGTAGCATGTTGGTCTGTTTAAAAAAAAACATTTGCCTTGCTAGTCATCATGTTCTCTTCACTATTTTTTGACCAAACTGACCATCAGCATGAATCTGTCTGTGTTCATCCTGTAAGACTTGTGGATTACAAATATGTAATCCACAAATCTGCATACACTAAAACACACTTTTAAATCTCTCTTTATCTGACCTTGAATGAATGAGCCTTTCAATTTTTGTCATAAGCTGTGAATATAAATAGGCATTCTCCATATACGTAGATCTTCAAATCCAAATTGCCATTTAAAGGACTCGCTAAACAGAACAAGCTGAATCTGGATGCTTCATGTAGAAGTTTCTGTGTGACTTTAAGCTGTTTTGGTGCCCCTAACTTGGATAGGAGCATTTGATAAAGTATGCACAATATGAGCAGCATGATTATAACTATATGAACATGAATAATGGTAGAAGGGAATGCTGACATTCCATGTGGAGCTAAGACCTAACAGAAAAAAATGTAAACATGGATAATTTTGGAGATCCAGTCACTAAAGTTTCCTACATGCACAAAGAAAACAGTTATCTCAGTGAGCCATCAGAGTTTCCATTCATTTTATGACACATCAAATTCTAAGACTACATATAGTTTTCTGGTTTAACTGTTCATGTTTAGTCCAACAAACATTCCAAGAAAAAGTATGGTTAGTTAAAAATCATATGACTCGCTAATTATCCACATGCATGTAAATTCTGAAAGATTTATTTTAAAGACTGATGTCATGTTGGTATAGCCTGAGTTTTTTTTTTTAACCAAGACTCCAATAATGTTCAGTTTAATGTTTTAACTTCCCTAATTATACATAAGAAAATCAACAAGGGAGATTCTTTTTCTTTTTTCTGACAATAGGTTGTGTTTTCTGACCTTTTAAATTAAACTCTAATTAGCCACACAGCTTGGAACTCTCGGAGTATGAACTGGGTCTGGAGATCTTTATTAAGGCATTAAGGCATTCAGCACTAACATTAATAATAATAACAGTATTATTAAAGTTATTTATTGTCTAAATTTTTGATGGAAAAAGAGAAACAGAGTACCGCCTCTCACCTTTTCTGTAATGCATAATTTCTCACTTTTGGGCAAGGTGCAAGATTGCACAAATAAAGGCCTAGAGTTTATTTTGTTAAGGGATGCTGGGTGTAAAATATTTTTACAAACAAAAACCTGGAAAGTGTTACATGCACTTTCCATCCTTTTAATGGAATACCCTTAAATGAAAATATCAGAAGTCCCCTAATTAGTAAGTATTTACGCAGGGGGCCTTAATACATATGCATACCAAAATTCTGAGAATTTTATTTGTAAAACATTTAAAAAGATAGGCCTATATATTTATCATTTCACTTAACAACTATACACAACTTTGTGTCGGCTTATCCCATAAAATCCCAATGACACACACCGCAACTTGTGGTTCCAACATAACAAATGTTAAAGGGGTGTGACTGTGTTTACAAGGCACTCTACAAAATCATTAGTTATAAGTCCTTTTATTTAAGAGCCAGGATACAAAATGATACAAACACTTTACAATTTTGCACTAAATTGTGTCGATTTCTCACATAAAATCCTCCACAAAAATACATGAAGATTTGTTGTAGGCTTATTAACGTGACAAAGCAAGGGCGTAACTTTGGGTCTAGCATTGGGGGGTTACGTTTCTGTCTATTCATTTATTTCTTGAATCATTCACTTTTGTAAAAGGAGTCGGGCAAATTTGGCTTTCCTGTTTTAGAAATATAACTCAAATGCTTTTAATGTGATTTACTTAATTAACTTTCCTGTTTTCTTTCTATTTACTCTGAAGTTTTTCTGTTCCACATCAGTTCAGCATTTAATAAAAGGGTTACTTTTGCTTCATCTTTTTTCTAACACAGAACCAAATATTTAACATTTTTAGAGTACCTTCATATTCATGAACGCTGCATTGTGGTGTTTCGGGGGTCTGGAATGCATTAATTGAATTTCAATTCATTTCAATGAGGAGAATGGATTCCACATATGAATAACTGCAGTTAAGAGCTCCATCGTGAAACAAATTAACTTATGAAGTAGAGGCACCACCAGGGGAACCATTGAGGTCTTTAGCCCAGGCCCTAAATATTAAAATTTTCCTGGTTTATTGAGCAACACCTGTTTCTGTCTACATGTAGAACTGGAATATAGGACCGGCTGCAGCCATGAGATGCAATGTGATGATCTGAAGGACCTTTTACTGTGTTTAGTAACGTTAAGATTAAATGCTTTGATTTTGACTAAGGTAAAGGATCAGATATTTTTCACATCATGATGCAGATCCAGCTAGAAGCTCACAGAGAGGATTCCTACTGTTTTCTATCACGGCCAGGCCATTTAACTTTACCTGTAGCTCAGGTGAAAGTCTCTCATCATGACCCTGGTGATGCTCATTAGTGAACCTCCACCTCATGTCTTGCTGGGTGAATCATTGATTAGCGCTAGCTTACAATTAGCCCATTCTGAGCCAGCTCTCAGGTTTAACGCTAACTTCAGTCTGGGTTAAGCCGCTCTGCTTCCACCTGTTCCTGGGCGAACACACCTACCAGGCCTCCCACTCTCTGGTTGGCTCCGCGGCTGCTCTAAAATCAGCTGTCTGCCCTATTGTAGCCCTGTTTGATGCGCTCGGTGTAACTTTTCAGGTGATTAATGAGGCAGGCAGACACTCCTGGACTGAACAGCCGTTCTGGACTTGTCCAGAATGGACAAATTGCCAGTTCGCCTGAGCTCGTAGTTGCGCAGTCGAGGTGCCGTGTGTGCGCAAATAACCACTTTTTGTCTTCTTATCCCTTAGATTCATTGTCAGGTTAGGTGGAGTGAGCAGTTATTATATGTAACACAATAGAAACAAATCTGATTGTTTTTTTAAAAATGTGAAGTCTGTCATTTTGGGCGCTTAATGTATCTTTTGAACAGACATTAACTCCTAAATGTCTTCTTTCATGAGATTCGGGGCTGTTCTGAAAACATCTAGAGCTTCAGCCCCAGAGGTCCAGGTGGCAGGTCTAACAAAGCACCTGGGTACTGTATTTCGGAGCTAGTCTACATGCACCGCCATGTGTCTGCATGTACAGACGTGTGCGAGCGGCATAGAAAACAAATCATCAGCTTAATAATACATGTATTTTTATCTCATGTTGATTTTTGCGCTTTTTACAAGGGGTTGTTGTTGACCAACAGTGAAAAATCGTTGTCTGTGCGCTTTTTTGAGAGTACTACCACTTGGCGACTGAATCAAAAGTACAGCAAACAGTGAATGCTTGGTGGAGAAAGCGGGTTGGGTGATACCAAGTTTCTGGGAGGAGGAGGAGGGTTAAATTACCAGTTGATTATGTTATTTTCCTGGAAAATGAAAATAAAAGGAAATTATCAAGTTATTCATGCATGATACACTTGTAAATCGGAATGATGTTATTTTATGGGGGTTAGGGGGTTATAACCCCCCCCCCCCGCAAATTACGCCCTTGTGTTAAATTAAGACAAAGTTCAGCGGATGGTATGAGTAGTTTTGAAAGGCTTTTAAGTTTTATTCTGGTGTAAAATAAACCTCTGACCACTTTCCATTACCTGCCTCTATTTCGATCTTTTCCCATTTTGTGTGATCGACGCTGTGGAATCTGCTGCATCACTGTAGACTCTCTGTTCCTCGCTCACCCATCACCTCCCGCCCCCTCCCCACGGCCCACACAGGCACTGGCCTTTTCTCTATCCGAGCCAGACATAAAGCCGGACAGGCAGGGCCTGCTATGCAAATATAGCCTGAGTAGGCGGCAGCCCCTGAGCAGAGTGTGCAGCAATGTGAGAACCCTCACAGGCCCCGCCCACATCGACCAGTTGCTAGGCAACCACCTGCAAAAGGGGGAGGGAGCGGAGGAGAGGGGAGGGGCCATCATTTCAACAACTGTTGCCTGATCTCAGCGCTGACTGTGTGAATGCAAGTCAGCAGGCGAGAGGAAGTGTGTGAGGGTGATAGGTGCAGTGTATGTGTGTGTGTGTGTGTGAAACTGAGAAAGGCAGTTGCACTCTGAGTCAGTGCAGGAACGAAAGCGAGGCAGCCGGTGCAGTGTTTTTACATCCTGCACCCCTCCTCTGCCTCTCTGAGGATACCACCACCGGGGACTCACTCTGAGGACCGTTCCGATTGCTTCCCACTCCGCTGGTCTATGAAGGGAACACCTGTGTGTGTCTAGAGACCGTCGAGACGTCTCGGCGGACTTAGCCCTTGAGAGCGGGGCGGGTGGATGACTTCAGTGGATGAGGGTTTGGTCGGTGGAAGGAGGGAGACTGCTGAACATGGGCTCCCCTCTGTAGTTAACGGGGTAAGGCACCTGAATGCACCCAGCCTGCTGAAACGTGGGGGATGAAATATTACTTGACAGAATGGGAACAAAACACAGAATCAGGTCATTAGAGGGGGCTTTAGCAGAAACACGAGCAAAGCAGTGACTGTTGGGGGGAGACTATTGAGTTAAAGGGGGGCAGTGGGTCCATTGTGGCCCCAGTGTGTGTTTAAATGTGGCTGCTAAACATTGTTGACCCTGCCTCACAGCCTGCCCCTCCTTGCTCAGCTGTTGGTGTTTCATCCCTCTCACAGCCTAACATACCTCTTCAGTCCACTCACTTTTCATCAGTCTTCTTTCCTCAGTCGCTTCTTGTTGTTTTCTCTCATTCTCTCCTGTTCTGTTTCACTTGGCGGTTCAGCATCATCGCTGATGGTAATGGGATTAATTGGAAATTAGTGTTGCTGGGAACCCCATGTAAAGGTAGATTATTTGTGAAAGAAAGAAGAGAGGAATGAATGTGGTAACAGCAGGTCTATTGGCTTTAAAAACAATATTCTTCACATAAACGTGACTTTGCAGTTTGGATTTTATGCATTTGTATGTCTAAATATGAGATTGAGATTTAAAACCTTTGACATTTATTTCCAAAAGCAACCTACAGTTTCAGACTAGATGAGTGTTTGGCTGTTTGTGAACTAGCAGCAAAACCAAAGGTATAAACACCCGCTTGTCCCTGAGAGAGTGTCCCAGTGATGCTGTTTCTAAACTTAGAGTAAAACTATAGCAGATTAGAGCTCAAATGTATTGTTTTACATCTATATTTACATGTTTCCAATTTATTTTCTACCTAACAATCATAGCTATTGAACGTTTATTGACTTAGCAATGACATTGATCTGACCATGTGTCAGAACATCTTAAAGATATTACCCAGTGGTGTATTTCTTACACCAAAAATGGTACACTGATGATGATAACTCTGCAGGGTCATGAAGTTCCTGAATTCTAATGCAGGATTTCACCAAAAGACAAAGATTTTAAAAAAGCGCACAGAAGAAAAAGAAAACCCAGATGTTTCTGCTTTTTTAAATTTGGTTTAATGACATCACAAGGGGCTCAAAAACTCTCTGATTTGTTTCTGTGAATGTTTGCCACTCGAGTAAATGTTGTAGGTGTAGTACAACTGGACCCATTAAAAGTCTGTCTGCCTGGGGATCATTTTTGGACAAAGTATCAGGTGATGCGGCAGTTCTGCAGAAAACATTATCCTGTTCCTCCTTCCATAATACCTTTTGTTTTGTTGTTGCCAAAATCTAAAGAATATTATTATTATTAATATATATCACAAGCAAACAGTTTGAAGGAGAAACTAGATTAAAAATCTAAGAATGCTGAGGAATAAACAAGAAAAATACAATATCATGTACCCAGACGAACTCTGATCAATTGCCCATGCCTTATATGATGTCATCAGTGGCTTGTGTTAAGTTTAATTGATTGATTGAACCGTAAAACTTGGCTAGTAGCTTCAAAACAAGTTGAAGTATGCTGTAATAAACAGCATAAACAGCAGTGAGGACAACATATTGCTCCTTCTTCAACAACATTCAAGCATTGTCCCGTCATCCGCATAGCTGAGGCTTATATTTGTATTGTCAATTGCAACATGTGACGTCAGACAGCGATGTCACTTTGAATACAGCAAGTCTGTGACTGGCGATTACATAATGGGATTGGTCTCCCTCACCAGAGCAGAAGATTTGCTGGTGATTGTTTCAGGCTTGAAACAGTCCCAGGCATGTTGTCTATGAAAAATGATTTACTCTGCGTCTTTGCCTCGATTGATTTCAAAATAATTTGATTTTGTCTTCTTAAACAGGGCTGGTGTCTTTGTTGGTGTACAGTATGTTCACCAGAACTAGAACAACTAGATTAAGTTGGTGTTAAGATGTACTGAGTGGAAGGAGGTCAATCTGCAGTAAGTAAAGCAAAACAAAGACCCAAATACAAATTGTACCGTAGTTTTTAACACTTTGGCACTCAGAGAAAAAAAACAATAATTTGTTGACCATATAAAGGTGTCCTAGCCACTAACACAGCTGTGGGTTTTGATCTTGAGTTAAAGGGGAACAATGGCTGACATTCTCTCAGTTCTCTCTAGTTTGATTTGCACAAAACAGTTCACAGGGAACAGCTGAAAAGTGCCTAGGGCTTCACCACCTGCTGAGTTTGCCTAACGGGACCCTGAAATCCCTGCAATCAGTAGAGGGCTGAGGGCGGGCTGCCTGACGGCCCCCTTAAGAGAGCGTCAGCGCAGTTTGTTGAAAGCTCTGATGACACTGAAAGTACAAAAGAGACAACACCCTTCAGCTTTCTAGACAGATGGATTACACGTTCAGTCAGTACTGAGACAAGCAGAATAGGGCTGAATGTTGCTCACAAGTCCAGTCATGCACTCAAGAATCAAGTTTTGATATTGGATTTCACTCATTAACAAACAATGCATCAGTGACACTTAAATCACTCACAAGGAGTACGTATTTCAAGTTCTTCTTGTTAAACATCCCTACACATTAAAACATGCACGTTTATACACTCTCATACATCTGTTAATGTTTCAAACACATCCGCTGGGTTTAACTGCCTGTTACTGTTTTAATTTTGTCATCAGCCTGATGGTGAAGTAATTTCCTCCTCATTTATGCCCCTTTTCCACAGGCTCTATTTAGGCAGGCTTCACTCCACTCTGCTTTGCAAGCGTTTCCATTACAGTTTTTTCTGTACTGGTACCTATGGGGCTGAGTAGGGACCACATGTGATGCGAGCAGTCTGCTGTTCACTGATTGGCCGTGGGACCAGGAGAAAAGTGAAGGTTTTCCGAGAGGTAGACTCCAGAGCGACTAAATATTGAAGGTCACAATGGCTGGAGCGGGTCAAATCGGAATATAATTTTACTATTTACAAATCATAAACCATGCCTGAAGTCTGAAAGAAAAGGAAAAAGAAAAGCTTTCTGAATTACACGCAGGCGGGGCGCTGTATTTAATAACATCCTAAATTGTTGATTACACTTAAAATCAGCTGTTCAGACGTACAAAAATTTTTCCTAAAACATACAAAACAATACCACCATGAAATGGCTTTTTTTTATTCAGAAATGTATTCATGTTCCTTAAGCGAACCACCATCTGCAGGAGGAGGGAGCAGGCAGAGAGCAGCTGCCTGTAATCACATGGGAGGAAGACCCCGCTGTATCCAGGGAGCATCAGCATCCAACCTAAAACTTACTTCGCCGTGGTCAAATGTCTGCGGTTTTGCGCTCTAAAGTCGTTGTCCTCGTTATGACCATGGCTGAGACAAAAACTTCCTCATAAAGCCCAAAATTGTAACTTCTTCAGGCAAACTTTGGAGCTTTAACAGTCCAGACAGCAGCATCTTTCCTTTCCGCTTCTCCTGCCACACCTCCCTACAAAGATCCTTTGTCCAGTGCAAAATTCCTGGTAATCCAAGCTGCTACCTGGCTGCTTCTCCTGACACAAATGCAAAAATGGTCTTGTACTGTAATGTACTATTCAGTCTGAGTTGTAAAAGAAAACATTCTGTCTTCCTAGTGATCCGTTTCTGTTCAGTTAGCATGTCAGACATTTGTTGAAACTGAATTTTCATAGAGTGTTGACTTAGCTAGATGGTAGTAAAATATGAGTCATTATTTTGTGTAATGTCTGAGTGTGCTTACGCAAGAGCATTGCCTTGCCGAGGAGCATCATAATATGGATCCAAAAGGGAGATACATGCACACAAACACAAGCTGGGTATGTTTCATGTCCTGTAGCAGCCTGTCTAAGAAAACTAGTATGGAGACCATAATTTTAGAGTTACAGTGCCAGCTAGAGTTATTGGCACCATGTTGAAGATGTGCAAAAAGCCTTCAAATCAATTCAGGTTTTATAGCAGCTGTTTAATCCTACATTGGAAATATTGGAAAAATCCTGCATTTATTTTAGAGATATTGAAATAGTGGGAAAAGATCACCTGCTAAAATTTAATTGCTTTTATCTAAATCACTGTTGTCACAATTATTTGCATCCCTTCTGTCTGTGCTTTGTACAGCCCGTTTTACCAAGAATGGCAGTCTTCCGCTAAAACATTTCACTGGATTGGAGGGATCTTGGCAGACTCTCTCTAGGTCTTCCGTCATCTTCGATCCTTTCTTAGGCTGTTTTTGTCGACAGCTCAACACAGTTCTATCTAAAATGATCCAGGTCTGGGGATTGAGACAGGCATGAAAGAAGGTTCGTTGTGTCTGGCGGAGCCATTTCTGTGTTGATTTGGTCCACTTTGTTTTTATATAAAAATGACCTGCTATTTCAAAATGCCATGGACTCTGACAAGATTCAAAAGGCCCTTGGGTGACAAACCTGTCTACAGCATTACAGATCCACCACTATACACAGTAGTTTGCATGAGGTGCTTTTCCCACGTTCATCTTTTGTTTTACACCAAACCTGCTTGGAGTGTTACTTGCGAGTCTCACCTAACTAAAGCACTTGGTTCCAGTTAAAGTCCCAGTAGATCAATAGATCAGCTTAAAAGGGTAAAGTTCGAATTGAAAAAATGTTGCATTAATTTCAAAAGGATTGTTTCGGGCTCCAATAATTGTGCCACAGGTGCTTTTCTTGACTTGGGATTTTCTTCTCCACTGGATAACTTTACATAAATTAAAGATTGGATTTTTTTTTTTACCTTTTCCAGTCTGGGGTTATGCTCCTGCAATAAATATTATGTCATTAACTCAGTAAATGGCAGAAGTATTATTGTGATAACTACAATACCAATTGAAGAGCCATGAAACACAACATACGTTCATATGAATTGAACTTGACTGTTTTATTTTTATTATAGCTTATTCTGTTTTTCTTGTAGGCCTGCTTGTCATTTAAAATGTGATAAACGCCCAGATACACAGTGGAATGTGTAAATTGCTCATATATGTGCTTAAAAAAAATAAGCCGTTGTGTAGATTTTGGATTTAATGTGGGCTTCAATGCTCAGCAAAGCCTCCTAGGCTGTCCTTTCCCAGAGCTTCATATTATCATCTGACAGGGTCCAGAACTCCAAGGCAGCCAGATTTAACACTGAGTATCAAAGCAGAGGTTCAACGCTGCACCTTTCAAGTTTGGTTGTGGCAGCAATTTAGAAGTTTAGAAGAATGGCATAGAAGAGGGGATCGACGAACAAAGAGGAAGAGATGCAGAAAACGCCTCTGCAGAGAGATTCCTTGTCTGTTTACTCTGCCTGACAAACACAAGCTGGGATATTCTGCTGTCCTGTGTCTTTTCCTCAGTCCTTCTGTCTTTTCTCTCCTTCATCTTACCCTTTTCAAGCTCCATCTCCTGCTCAATCCTTTTCCTGCTGACTCACACTAAATCAAAGCTTCAACACAGTCAGTCGATAAGACTGTACGTTCACAGAGATGTGACTCTCCTCCCCCCCTTGTTAAATCCTTTCTGTTTTTCATGCTAAACACCTGTTTCATCTGACCAGATGACAAAATGACTAGTTACCGTCCCAACTACTTGTGCAACTGGTTGGCAACAGGAGAAACGGCTTTAAAAGCAATACAAGCTAAATAATTCCTTTTAATCTAGATGTGCTCACATAACACACCACATAAATGTTCCAGAGGTCTTCTCTGAGGGCAGTTTTCAGAACAGATCTCAGCGCTTTAGAAGTCTTCAGAGACTGTAGTATTTCTGGTGAAGGGAGAAACTTCACATTTCTGATAGATCTGGTGCAGATCAACCCAAAACAACAAAATGTTTGAGTCTTGTTTTTCTCATTAATATTTTTGAAGAAAAAAAGATCAGCAACTCTTAAATGAGCATAACATTTCTTAATAAACAAGTTAAAGGGAATTATGACAGTTGCAGTCACGGTCAGGTAAGCTTTATGTCATCGCTGTCTTTATATAGAATCGATATATTTCCCGGGAGTGCATGGCCATCCACATAGTTCTTAACTTTGCGAGATTTGCAGGTTAGTGAGTTGATATTGATTTGGAGCACTCGGCATGGACCAAACTGATGTGAGCAGAAGCAGAAGTAGGTTGTGAGTCTGTATTTTTAGATGCCAGATGTGTTTAAATTGTAACGTATTAGGCCATGTTGGAATCATAGATGCACATACTTTTTAAGAGAAACTGATCGTTATGAAGTTGTACTTTATAATTCCAGTCACACCTTTACTTATCTTGCTTTATGTCGTAGTATATTTACCATGTGTTTTCAGTGGATGTAAATGTGTAGAAATGTGTGAAACATCTCTGAGGTATGTGTGTTGTGTGTTAGCTATCATGTTCTCCCATTTTATAAAGTGCCGGATGAAGACTGTAAAATGTACATTTTGCTACCTGATATGAATAAAGTAAATCATTTATGCTGTGACATTTCTTTAGTGTATATACGTACTAGTCATCTGATCATCTTGAGATGAAGGTTCAATTCTCTAGACACAAATATGAGTGTCCCCAAGTGGTCAAAGAATTAAAAGCTAAATTAACCAGAAAGAAAGTCCGACTGCCAGATGAAGATTCAGCCAACCTTCATCCTTGCAGATAGAGCATCTGCATAGCTCAGTAGTCCATTACGTGAAGTTAATATTGGGTCATTGCTGCAACATTTGACTGGCACTTGTGTAACATCTGTGGCAGTGTTGCATGAGTGTTGTATACATGGGGTCTCAGACTGGTGATGCTCATGCTGCAGAATTTTTCACATGTCCCATAATTGCTGTTGCACACTGAGTTACCTGGTGAAAAATCGTGTGTTCCACAGGAGATGCATAAAAAGACAAAGCTGGAGGGTTTTTTAACTTAAAGTTGCATTAGGTAACCTTAGAAAAAAAATTTTTTTACATTTTTGTTAAAACTGTCACTATGTCCTGACAGTAAAATATAAGACAGATGATCTGTGAAAAAATCAAGCTACTCTGGCTCCCAGACCATTGATTCCTGCCATTTGCAGAAATAAACTGCTCCCGGTCAGAAGCAACCAATCAGAACCAGGAGGAATGTCTTAGCAGTGTCAATGACACTCGTGCACGCGCTGCTCAAACTTCTTCCCCCGCACAGCGTGTACCGTAGCTCAAGATTGCCGATGTGGTGCAGCTGTGCTAATGTCTGTGCTAATGGTGCTGTGCTAATGATTTAAGGATCAAGTTTGTTGTCAAAGTATGGGCCGTAGTGGGCATAGTCCATGTAAAGCATATTGTTGATGTTTCGTCCCTACCAGTGAATGTGCCATAGCCGTTTATCTGCAGTCATCGGTAGCCCTGCTTACTAGGAGGGGAAGGCTGTAGCACAGCCAAGAGCAAGTAATAGGGAACTGTAAGGTGTGCTTGTTCAAATTTTCAGTCCACCGTTTCCTCAGAACTCCCTACTGAAGCTTTAGAGCCACATTTTTTCACAACTACAACACAAGGCAGATACGCAATACTATGGTGGGATTAGCCCTTCTGAGAACTAAAGCACCATACTTATACTGTTAACCCCAAGGTCATTGGCTAAACATATATGTGTGACCTGCATGGTACTGTGGTGGCTTGCACTGGCTCTTCTCATGAAGAAAATATCTCAATTCAAATTACAGTTAAAGCTTTTCTGAGTGCAGTTTGTGTGTTTTGTATGCCTGCTTCAGCTTTTCCTGAAAGCTTCCCTGCTTCCCAGCTTCCCTGTGTAGTTTTTCAGTGAGCAATGTGTCTGAATGTTGTGAATGTTGTGTGATTTCCGACATAGTCTTATTTTTAGCTTTTGTGTGTTATTTCTGACCATTGATTCAATGAATCAGAAAAAGGTAAGGATGCTGTCATCCTATTAAATGAATTTAGAGATCCATAATATACTCACAGTCATCACTGGAGTTTTAATGTGCGTTTAATGTGTCATATTTCTTGACATTAGGCTTCAGGGAGTCGTGCTTTAACAGCACATGGGATGCAGTGGAACAGAAAAGCTGAGTCCAGCCTGTTCAGAAAGGTGCATGGTATTTTATCTGTTGGTTACAAAGGGATTGTTGCTGTGAGCATGTGTTCTCGTGCCAGAACATAACAGCATTAGTTGAGGTACAGACCAGGAAGTACAAAGATTCACTAAAATGTAACATGCAGTCTTTGTACCTTTCAAGAGCCACTCCTGTATCTTGGTTCCTCGCTGTGACTCAAAGTAGCAATACCAAGGACACAAACACAGAAGTAGAGCTCCTGCTTGAAAAACAACCCTTTATCAATCTGTTGAGCTGTAAACGCTATCAATCAACTGGCCCCTTTGCTTTCTCTCTTCTTATCTGCTGCCACAGTTCCAAGCAAAGTTTCATCACCGCAACAGATTTATGATTTATTAAAAAAAACTGTTAGCACATGGTATATTTTAGTAGATCTGGTGTCTGGTTCAACTTGTTTCTCATTGTACTTATTCCATTGGTACCATACCATCTCTGTTTGCAGTGCAGTGTGCTCCTTAACACCCTTGTTTTATCAGGTAGCCAGTGACACGTCTTTTTTAAGACATTCATGGATGTACATACAGTTTCTTGCAAATCCATTCATATTATTTTAACCTTTTCATATTTTGTTATGTTACATCGTTAAACTTGGTGTTCAGCATTTTTCCCCCCAAAATAGGAAGCGCCTGGGGTACATTTGTATTCAGCCCCCAGAACCAGCACTGTAGGACCACATTTTACTGCAATGAGAGCTACAGGTTCATTGAGGTATGCCAGCTTTGTGACTCTAGAGGTTGAAATATTTTCCCATTCTTCTATACAAAATAGCTTAAGTTCAGTCAGATTCGATGGTGAGTGTCTTTGAACATCACTTTGTTTTTCTGCCCCTGTCCATACATAGACTAGGCCATTCTAACACAAATATGCTTTGATCTAAAGCATTTTGTTGAAGGGTTATGGTTATACAGTTACTCATTTAGCGTTGTGTTCTTTCTGGAAGGTGAACCTACACACCAGTTTAAAGTCTTTTAAATTTTTCACCCCATCTTCCAATGTGGAAATAATTTTCCACCCACTGAAGGGTTGTAGGCTAAGAAGTTCTCATTTGACCAGAGCACTACATGTTTGCTGTGTTCCCTACATCGTGTGTGACTTCTTTCAACTATGAGTTTCTTCTTGCCAGTCTGCCAAAAGCTTGAAGAGGATCTCTGCAGCCCCTCTGCAAGTGTAAAGCTTCTTGGCTGCTTCTCTGATTAATGCTATTCTTGCTTGTCCTGTGAGTGAAGGTGGACGGCCATGTCTTGGTAGCTTTGGAGTGATGATTGATTGAACATTGCTCTGTGATTTTGTTTAACCTAACCCTGCTTTAAACTTTTCCAGCCTTTCCTCCCTGACCTGTCCGCTGTGTTCTCTGGTCTCCATGAACTGCTTCTTTGTTCACTATTGTTCTCCAACAAGCTTCTGAAGACTTCACAAAACAGCTGGATTCATATTGAGATTAAATTACACAAAGTTGGGCTCTATTTACTACTTGATGACTTTACGGGGCTATGGTGGTAGGGGTTCGGCCTGTAACCGGTGGGTTGCCGGTTCGAACGCCCACTGTCCATCTCAGACTTTGTGTTCTTGGGCAAGACACTTCACCCGACTTGCCTGCTGATGGGCTCGGTGGCTCTGATTTTATGGCAACCCCACTGTCAGTCTGTCCCAGGGCAGCTGTAACTACAATGTAGCTTAACACTGTCAATGTGTGAATGTGTGTGTGAATGGGTGGTTGACTGATTGTAGTGTAAAGCGCTTTGGAGTCCTCGGACTTGATAAAGCGCTATACATATACAGGCCGTTTACCATTTACTATTTATTTGGGGGTTTAAGAGGAGAGGGGACTGGTTGGGTTGCGACAAAATGTGACAAAGTTTAATGAATATGAATAGGCGATGCCACGGCCATGGGGGTGTTTTTCAGGAATTGAACTAAACTGGATTCTACAACTGGAAGTACAGCTTTTATTGTTGATTCATATACAATGTCACTGTGGCGAAGATGGTTATTTATAGTGATGACTTGCAACACTGTCCTCAGCTGTTGCAAAACATCCCCTGTAAAACCCTGTTGCTACTAGGTTCCTGATAGTGGACCCAGTCTGTGTAACTCTGCTGGATTACTGACACACACCTGTTTTTTCTGCAATGCAACTACACACACTTGTCTTGAGAAAACTCTGTTTTGTCGTCCTGCCTGGTAACTAACCCTGTGGCAGCAGTAGCAGCTGTACATAAAACATTTACAGCTCAGTGTTTTCAGGGCTTTAATCCTCCACAATGTTGCTCAACTACTGAAGCATAAAAATTACACGACTCAACATGGTGACTTTCAGGATCATTGTTGCATAGTTTTATTGGAAGCCATTATTCATGTTTTGCAGTATTTATTCACAGCTGAAACCAAACTTTGCACCATAGAAAAAACCTAAGCAGCACTTGTATCTTGTGTGTTTCCTCCCACTTCAATCCTTTCTTTGAAAACCTTTTTTGAATTTGATTTGTGTCATTTTCAGTCTTTTTCTTTCACTACACTAGCATCAGTTGATGTAAATAATGCATGTTTTTGCATTTCCTCCTTCTCAGTGAGGCGACCTTCTTTCTTTTTTGGTTTGTTGTGTTTTTATTTTTTTACTTTTTATGCAGCTCATCTGTTTCCCTGTCTGAAATGTCTATGCAAAAGGACGACCTCTGGAGGTCTTAAAGAATAGTTCTGCATGTTTCTTAGCATACATGGCGTGTAGCTGGAGGCATTCAACAGATTGTGACGTGAGGAAACCAGCTGTAATGTGTTGTGACAGATTCTGAAAGTTTCACAGTAAAACAGCTGAAATGCCTCAACCACTTTGCTGGTAGAATTAAAAGAAAAGGAACTTGGATGTCTTTGTATCTTTATCTTCTTCTTCTGCGGTAATGGGCTTACTTGAGTGTCTAGGAAGAGCTGTTGGAAATTGTGTGTTTTCATTTTAACTAGGTCAGACTCAGCAGCAGCAGAGAACAATATTTTTAAACTAGAATAAATGGAGAAAGAAATGCAGTGCAGAGTACTGATGCTAAGATACATTTGTTCAACAAGATTCTTTATAGAGTTTCTGTAGAGCAAAATCTCTGATTAATCGCTGTTTTTGGTAGAAATTCTATTTCTACACTAATAATTAATTGGTGAGTGTAGCAGGTGTCTTTTATTTAAGGACCAGGGCTGTGGACACTTGTTATAGTGGTCTAAAAATCTGAGTAGAATAAGTTGTTCCAGACATTGTTCAGAGGAACAGTACTCTAATAAAAAAAAAGCTGATTGGAGATTGGAAAATGCAAAGAAGTGCAGAATAGGCTGCTCAGTTAAAATGATCTTAAATGCTATAACACTGAACCCTAAGTCCAGACAGAAAACCACAATTTCAGTGAACTGAAGAATAATGAAAAAGGCAGAGACCCTATCAATGATCAAAGAAGGTCTGCAGTAACGGCGACAGAGGTGAAGCCAATCTATTGGCAAGAAAACCCTGCAAAGTCCTGAGAAGACGGGCTGAAGACGTTAGAACATAAGCAAAGAGCACAATGATTGGTCTAAAGAGAAAAGGAGCAACATTTTAGCATCATTGTTCTCTAGATGGTCTTGAAATGGTTCAATGAGAGAACAACCCCAAACACACCAGTTAGCAGCAGTATCTTGATTCCAGACCAACAAGATTAACATCATGGAGCCATCAGCCCAGTCACCAGACCTTAACCCAGTACAAAACCTGTGTGATGACATCAAGCATGCTGTTTTTGAGGCAGAACCAAGAAATGCAGAGGAATTGTGGATTGTAGTCCAAACGCCCTGAACTGGAACATCTGGTGGCAGAGGTTGGTCGACTCCATACAGCACAGAAGTGAAGCTGATCTCGGAAGCAGTGCTTAGACAACTAAATATTGGGTCAGTAATTCAAATAACATTTAAATCTTCAATTATTTTTCAGTTCATACAGTAAATGTTTGAGTTTGTGAAAAAAAAATGCAGAAACTGCTGTTTTTTGAACAGCCTAATATGCCCGGTTTTCACTTTCTATAGATTAATAACAAATTTGCAACATTTTTCTTAAACTTTAGCTTTGGCGGGTGGAATTTTCTCATATTTAGGTTGGAAGGCTTTTTCTTTTTTGAGTATAATTAATCAGTAGCGTAAGCATTTGATGTTTTAAACATTTTTACCTGGTTGAAGAGCTCCAGCAGCATCACTCTTGTTAGAAGCACAGCAGATCTTGCCTAGAGTTGGAAACCACTTGCAGTCCTTGATGCTGTGTGGCAGGATGATCAGTCTCATGTCTCAGCAGTCTGTAGGGTCATGTGGTGGTAGGTGGAGCCCTCGGGCTGTGAACAGGCACACGGGATATACATTTTTTATCGTTCTCATCAGTCTGACGCAGAGCTGCTTATAGTGTACAAACGCACACACATGCATGTGCCACTTTCCATCAGTGTCAGTTTGCTTTAAAATTTCAATTGGTTGCTTCAACACTTCAACATGGTGTCTGCTTGAGCAAAACTGCTGATGCTCACATTTGGCATGGGCCAGTGTAGGATTTTCATTGATAAGCACAGTTTCACAGTATTTACATTCAATTCAATTCATTCAAAAATACTTTATTAATCCCAATGGGAAATTAAATGTTGTAGCTCATATTATGCAGGTTTCTTCAAAGAGCCGTTGTAGATGCTGATGACGGCGGGCAGGATCTCCTGATCTCCTGTAGTGGTCTGTCTTACAGCAGATCTGAAGAAGCCTCTGACTGAAGACACTCTGTTGTTGTAGGACAGTCTAATGAAGATGATGCTCAGGGTTCTCCATAATGTCCTTCATTTTATGAAGAATCCTTCTTTGCACAATGATCTCCAGAGGTTCCAGAAGAATCCCCAGAACAGAACCAGCCTTCATTATCAGCTTGTTGAGCTTTTGAAGTCCCTGGCTCTGATGCTGCTACCCCAGCAGATTATGGCAGAAGAGATCATACTCTCCACAACAGACTTTTAGAAAATATGCAGCATCTTGCTGCAAACACTGAAGGTCCTAAGCTTCCTCAAGAAGTACAGTCTGCTCTGTCCCTTCTTGTAGACGGCTTCACAGTTGTATCTCGACTCCAGTCTGTTGTCCAGGTGAACACCGAGGTATTTATACTCTTCCACCACCTCCACTTCTTCTCCCATGATGGAAATAGTGTTTGACCTATTCCTGTTTCTCTTAAAATCTACAATCATCTCTTTTGTTTTAGTCACGTTCAAGATAAGATGGCTGTTTCCACACCATCCCACAAAGCGGTCTACCAGCTCCCTGTACTCAGTTTCTTGTCCATCTCTGATACATCCTATGACTGTAGAATCAGTGTTTCTGCAGATGACAGGAGTCTGTCTTGTGTTGAAAGTCTGAGGTGTAAGGAGTGAAAAGGAATGGTGAGAGTACAGTCCCCTGTGGTGCTCCTGTGCTGCTGACTACCTGGTCAGACACACAACCCTTCAGTCTCACAAACTGTGGTCTGTTTGTCAGGTAGTTTTTGGTCCAGGAGATTGTTGAGGCCTCCACCTGAGTCTTCTGGAGTTTCTGATGAAGCAAATCAGGTTGGATTATGTTAAATGCACTGGAGAAATCAAAGAACATGATCCTCGCAGTGCTGCTGGCTTTGTCCAGATGACAGTGGGTTTGTTGAACCAGGTGTATGATGGCATCTTCAACTCCACAGTGATTAGCAAACTGAAGGGGGTCCTGATGGTTAATTGTTTGCTTACTCAGGTGGGCCAAAAGAAGTCTCTGTAGGACCCTTTTGATGTGGGATGTCAGGGCAACAGGTCTATAGTCATTGAGGACTGATGGGTGAGTTTTCTTTGGTACCTGAACAAGACAGGAACCTTTTTCTGGGCCAGGCTAAGATTGAAGAGGTGCTGCAGAATCCCACAGAGCTGTTCTGCACAGCCCTTCAGGACTCTAGGGCTGACACGATCTGGACCCGAAGCCTTATTCTGGTTCAGTCTCTCCAGTTGCATCTTCACCTGACTTCTTGAGACACACAGGTGGAAGGTGGAGGCAAAGGGAGCATCAGCATCTTCTGATTTGGTTGAAGGCAAACATGTAGAAGCAGAAGGGTCCATGGCTGAGGTGGAAGATAAAACATTTGAGGTGTTACTGGACACCTGTGGGTCCTGCGGGTCAAAGGAGGGTGGGATGTCTGTTTGGCTGTGAGCAGGAGAGGAGGATGCTGAGCTTGTTTCTGAACTGAATTTGTTGAAGAATGTGTTCAGTTCCTTGGCTCTATCCAGGCAACCATCGGTCTGATCATTCTTCTGCTAGAAACCTGTGATCTTCTTCATCCCTGACCACACATCTCTGATATTGCTCTGCTGGAGCTTGCTCTACAGCTTCTTCTTGTACACCTCCTTGCTGTCTCTTATCTTGAATTTAAGTTGCTTCTGTATACTCCTCAATAATTCTCTGTCTCCCTCTCTGAAGGATCTTTTTTTCTTGTTGCGGGTCCTTCAGGTCACTGGTGATCCAAGGTTTGTTACTGGGGAAGCATCTCACGGTTCTGGTGGTGATGGTGTTATTCACACAGAAGTTTATATAGTCGGTTATACACTCATGGCATTGATGTCCTCTCCATGTGGCTGGCACAGTGCGTCCCAGTCTGTAGCCTCAAAGCAACCTCGCAGGGCTTCTTCAGCTTCCTGTGACCATTTTCTCACAGTCCTCTTTATTACAGGTTGTCTCTGAACAAGTGGGTTATATTTTGAGCAGAGAAAAACAAGATTGTGAGGTCTTGCTGTAGAGATGTATGAGTCCTTGACATTTGCATAAAACAAATCCAACGTTTTGTTTTCTTCTGGTAGAGCAGCTGACAAACTGTTGAAACGTTGGAAGTGTAGCAGACAGTGAAGCATGGTTAAAATCACCAGAAATTGCCACAAATGCATTGGGATGTTGTGTCTGTAGCTTAACAACAACTGAGCTGATGGCATCACATGCAGTGTCGGCAACAGTGGAAGGTGGAACGTAAACTGTGGCTAAAATAACACTGGTGAACTCTCTGGGTAAATAATATGGACGAAAACTTACTGCCAACAGTTCAATATCTGGACTGCAGAAACGACACTTCACAGTAACATGTGACATGTTTGTCAGAAAGCTGAGGCCTACATTTTTTTCAGGCGACACTATCCGTCTGAGACTACTAAAGGAGGTATTTTGCGCTGTAGGTCTTTACATTGTTAATTTAATCAACACCTCACTTTCCTTAAGCTTTATCCCAGCTTCTTTTAAGCATGCTGTGGTACAGCCTCTTCATAAAAATAGCAACTTAATTCCTAATGTCCTGTCAAACTTTATGCCTCTTTCTATGTGGCCTTTTCTTTCTAAAATGTTATGAGAAGGTGGTTTATCTCCAACTTCAGAACCAGCTACAGCTACATGGGATAACAGAAAGTGTTCTGTCTGGTTTTAAATTGTGTCACAGAACAGAAACATCACTATTTCAAATTTTTAATTGTCTGCTTTTAACTGCAGGCTTGGGAGATTCTGCTGTTTTAATTTTGCTTGATTTGACGCTGTGGACCATGATGTTTTACTATCACGTCTGGACCAGTTTGTCGGTATTAAGGGCACAGCTCTTAATAGGTTTCGCTCCTACCTGTCTGGCAGAGGTTCTTCTGTCTAATTGGGTCAGTTTTCCTCCTCCGAGGCCCCATTGAATTGTGGGTTACCTCAAGGCTCCATCTTGGGACCTATAGTTTTTTTCACTGTTTTTGCTTTCTTTGGGGTCCATTTTAGGAAATATGGTATGTCTTCTCATTGTTTTGCGGATAATCTGCACATTTATCTCTCTTTGAGAGCAAGTGGAAGCTGATTTGTTTTAAACACAGTTTGTTGCATCAAGTTAACAGTTTGAATAATTTCATCATGACACTGCTGCGGGGAGCCATGAAATAAATAAATACAGAGTGAAATAGTTATGTATTTTTAAATAATTTTTTAAAGAATTTACATTTAAATATTTAATGTAATCATTTAAAAGGTATATTTAACAGGATTTAACGGGACATTTAATTATTTAATAGTGCATTACATTATTTAATTGTATATTTCATTATTTAATGATGTATTAAATACATAAATAATACATTTAACTGTTTAATGGGACATTTATTTATTTCATGGTACGTTCACATTTATTTATTTGAGAAAATATTCATGTAATTGTCCCTTTTAACCCATCATAGTTTTAGCTGTTCTTCTCTTTGTTTATTTCTAATTAATTTCTATTCTTTTATTTGTTTCATTGTAGATGTTTGTCTTATTGGTCATTTTTACGTTTATTTTATTAAAATTTTTGTCAGTTTGGGTGTGTAAAGTGCTCTATAACTAAAGACTGATTGATTGATACCGACTTTCAAACATGGTGGTGGTAGAGTGATGGTCTGGGGCTGCTTTTCTGCTTCAGGACCTGGATGAAAGGGGAGCGGGCTAAGATTTCTTTGCAGCGATGTGAAAGACCAGTTGCTAATTTTCACAAATGCTTGACGACCATTGTTGCCACCAAGAGAACCACAGTCAGTTATTAGTTTCAGGGGACAATTGCTTTTTCACCTATGGCCAGGTTTGATTGGATTCCTCTTTTCCCTTAATAAATGGAACTGTCGCATGGAAACAGCATATTGTGTTTACTCTGGTTATCTTTGGCTACTATTATTTTGTTTCAGATTTGAAACCTTTTGATGTGACAAAAAATAAAAACAGAAGGAGCCTGTATGATTGAATACTTTTTGATGGCACTGCATGTGGAGATAATATGTTGGGGATCTACAGTTTGGAGAAAAACAAGATAGAATGTGGGGTAATTTTTACCATTAATTGGATGTAGCTTTGTATTCCAGCTATCTTTATATCATATTTTAATAATTAATGCACATATGTTCTGTACACTTCAGTGATGAGCTAAAAGGTGTCGACATGAAAGGGGATGTAAAAATTAAAGCTGCTGTGGTTATGGGTCTGATAAGGGAAAGCCAGGATTCTGGAACAAGTTTGATGTAGTGATATGATACAAAACAGCAGGACTGGCACAATTTCAGGTCGAAACCAGATCGGCACGAGACGATCACGAATAATAATCTTGTATGCTTAGTCTGCAGTCAGAAAATTATGAGCTCTGCACATGAATCATCCTCATTCTTTGGCCCAATGCATGTGTACCCTGACTGCTTATAATTTCTCTTTGATGTCAAAGGGTTTACCCAAGATGATTAAAATTCATGAAACAATATTTAGGATTTAAATGCAGGATTTAGTAGGGAACTAAAGTTTACATAATACAATCGAATAACATCTAAAATAAGTTCTAATGTGATGTTTATTGTGCCTGAACACCATTATGCACAATATGTGTATATAATGTATTGAGCTTTTGTCAGAATGTGTGGTGCTTGTAATATTTGCAGCATATATTGTACAAGTTGAACATTTTCTGATATCATTGCAGTTTCTGTGCAGTTTTCTGATTGGTCCTCTACCTCGACACACACTGTGTCCTTCTCAGCTGCAGGGAAGGAATGCTAAAAGGACCTTTCTTCTTCTTCTTTTGTTGTGTGCACTGTGACTCAGCCTCAGAGCCCCGGTCGGCCCCTTTGTTACTAAGCACAGCCCCCGTTTGTGTTCAACTGTTGACTTGTATGTAAAAATGCTCTTCAGTGGCTGTTTGAGTTGCTTGGTAATGGGAGGGGATGCACATAACTATTTAACCTTTAGTTAAGCAAACATTGAAAAATTACTGTTTCAGAGTTATGTCTTCTCATTATTTTAGTGTTGTGGTTTATTCTGTGTAATTTGATAGGTAACTGATAAAACTGGGTTTAAATTCAAATCCTGTTCTTTTATTTGCTTAAAATGGTTTCATAACTTTTGTCAGTTGTTGTGAATTTTGAGGTTTTCTTTACTGTTTATATGGTTCTACAGTGAATTGAAAAATATGGAATTTAGAGTTTTTTCCTGGTTTGGATAACTAGAGAAAAAAAGTTTGGAGAAATATTTGTATTTCTTTACCTTCTTTACTGTTTTATTGTTTAAATGTCCCATCCATCTGACAGGTGGTCTATCTAGTTGTCCATCCCTCTATCTATTAATCCACCCGGGTGTGTATCTGGTTTTCCCCCCATTACTGTATGCATCTGTCACTTCGGTCCATTAATCCGTCAGGCTGATCATCCATTCATAGATTTATTAGTCTGTCCAACCATCCATCCACATATGTTTTTTTCTGGCTGCACTCGCCATGTTAGCAGGGTTTAAAACTTTCTTGCAGCTCAGGGAGGGGAGGACCTGAGTGTCTCTGTAATTGTAGCACTGCTGCTGGAAGAAGTTCAACAATTTGGACAAATGTAAATGGGTCAGTTTGTATCGATTTTGATGCAAATGAGTATGTTTGAATAATACTTTTTTTTTGTATCTATTATATTGAAATATCGATTACAATCCATCCTCACCACTGTCGAAATATCTGTCATTAGTCCACAGTGAAGGCTTGTATTTGCTTTCCTAAAACAAATTGGACTGTCGACAAGAATGGGGGTTTGGAAAGAAATAAATATGCTTTGTTTAAAATATTTTCTTTAGTTGTGTGTTACTTCTTCCTGTGTTGTATGTATTTCCTTTATAGCACTCTCTCTCTTGCCTGATATTCACACAACCTCCTTTGTTTCTGATGGTTAACTCATTTTCTCATTCATTATCATTATTCCTCTGCTTCACATTCATCCACTTTCATTAATGTATGTCCTCTACTTTCCATCACAGCTTCTGCTGTCTTGATCCCCACCCAGTGAGCCTCTTGAATGTTTCATTGTTCAGTCATGCTGAGATGACAGATTTTCAGTGGTGCATTAGAACAGATTTGTGCTGTTTTACATGAGACAAACAAGACAGAGTGGGACCCCTGATCTCTGACCCAATGCCCTTTGCCTCCTAAATCCCCAAGGATCCCTTGTGTTGCTTACTGACTGATCAGTGAAGGAATTTAGATGGGAATCTACCTTAAAACAGGATTCAACCCGGCTTTCATCCATAATGATTCAATTCAATTCAAGTCAGTTTATTTATATAGCGCCAATTCACAACACATGTTGTCTCAAGGCACTTCACAAAAGTCAGGTACATAAATTCCAATTAATCCTAACCATTGAACAGTGCAGTCAGATTCAGTTATTTGTTCAAATTGGATAAAAAGTTTTTCTGTCTAAGGAAACCCAGCAGATTGCACACAGTCAGTGACTTGCAGCATTCACTCCTCCCGGATGAACATGTAGAGACAGTGGACAGTCACTGGCGTTGACTTTGCAGCAATCCCTCATACTGAGCATGCATGTAGCAACAGTGGAGAGGAAAAACTCCCTTTTAACAGGAAGAAACCTCCAGCAGAACCAGGCTCAGTGTGAGCGGCCATCTGCCACGAACGACTGGGGGTTAGAGAGAACAGAGCAGAGACACAAAGAGAACAAAGAAGCACTGATCCAGGAGTACTTTCTATGGGAAGGAAAAGTACTGTTAATGGATGTAGCTCCTTTAGTCGTTTCATCTAGAAAGAAAGAACAGATAAACTCTGAGCCAGTTTTCAAGGTTAGAGTCTGAAAGAGAGCACATATAATTAGTTACAGTAAAAGCTCAGTCAGTAGCTATGTCTAGGAGAGAGAAAGGGTTAAACACTGAAACACAGGGCCATGTGGATCATCGGTAGAGGGTGAGCATTAAGTTGTTGGCAGCAGAAGCTTGGACGATGCCCCTCTCCAGAAAGGTGTCACAGGTAGACACAGAGTCAGGCCAGGTGTAGCTTCTAGGAAGAGAAAATAGAGAGAACAAAGTTAAAAGCTGAAATAACAGCAAATAATGCAAAATTGGAGAGTAGTGTGAGAATATAGCGAAGAGGGTGAAACTGGTCATTATGTCCTCCAGCAGCCTAAGGCTATAGCAGCATAACTACAGAGATAGCTCAGGATAACCTAGGCCACTCTAACTATAAGCTCTATCAAAAAGGAAAGTTTTAAGCCTAGCCTTTAAAGTAGACATTTTTTCCATCTAGAGCCCACCGATGGCCGTTGTTATACTAAAAACCACAACGATTGGGATACCTCTCTCTGTCAGACTGATTATAACCATTGGAAAAGAGAGGGGGTCATACAGGTAGCAGAAATGGGGGGTGTGTTTGCACCTCAACCATAACTGAGCCGGTTTAGCCTAAACCTGACTCCCCCTTACTCCACCCAACAGGGAGGGAAGAAAACAGAGGTAAAAAATGAGGAAGATAGCTCAGGATAACCTAAGCCACTCTAACTATAAGCTTTATCAAAAAGGAAAGTTTTAAGCCTAGCCTTAAAAGTAGACAGGGTGTCTGCCTCACAGACTAAAACTGGGAGCTGGTTCCACAGGAGAGGAGCCTGATAACTAAAGGATCTGCCTCCCATTCTACTTCTAGAGACTCTAGGAACCACCAGTAAACCTGCAGTCTGAGAACTAAGTGCTCTGTTAGGAACATGTGGAATAATCAGATCTCTGATGTATGATGGAGCTAGATCATTAAGGGCTTTATATGTGAGGAGGAGAATTTTAAATTCTATTCTGGATTTAACAGGGAGCCAATGAAGGGAAGCTAAAGTAGGGGAAATATGATCTCTCTTTTTAATTTTCATCAGAACTCTTGCTGCAGCATTTTGAATCAGCTGAAGGCTTTTAACTGCATTTTGTGGACATCCTGATAGTAAAGAATTACAATAGTCCAGCCTTGAAGTAACAAATGCATGGACTAGTTTTTCAGCCTCACTTCTGGACAGGATATTTCTAATTTTGGCAATGTTCCGGAGATGAAAGAAGGAAATCCTGGAAACCTGTTTAATATGGGATTTAAATGACATGTCCTGGTCAAAAATAACACCAAGGTTTTTTACTTTATTATCGGAGGTCAATTTAATGCCATCCAGGTTAAGCGATTGACTAAGCAGTTTCTTTTTTAAAGACTTCAGTCCAAAGAAGACAACTTCTGTCTTGTCTGAATTTAGAAGCAGAAAATTTAAAGTCATCCAAATTTTTATATCTTCAAGACTTGTAGTCTATCTAACTGGTTGGGTTCATCAGGATTTATGGATAAGTAAAGCTGAATATCATCAGCATAACAGTAAAAATGTATCCTATGCTGCCTGATAATTTGACCTATTGGAAGCATATATATAGTAAAGAGAACTGGCCCAAGTACTGAACCCTGTGGTACTCTACAATTAACCCTGGAGTTTAAAGATGATTTATCATTTACATGAACAAACTGGAATCTGTCAGACAAATAAGATTTAAACCAGCCTAGCGCTGTTCCCCTGATCCCTACAGCATATTCCAGCCTTTCTAAGAGAATATTATGATCGACTGTATCAAATGCAGCACTGAGATCTAACAGAACCAGTAGAGACACAAGTCCATTATCTGAGGCCATAAGAATATCATTAGTGACTTTCAGCAGAGCCGTTTCAGTGCTATGATGAGCTCTGAAGCCTGAGATTCTTCAAACAGATCATTGCTGTGTAAATGCTCACACATTTGATTAGCAACTATTTTCTCAAGAATTTTAGATAAGAATGGAAGATTGGATATAGGTCTGTAATTTATTAAGTCATCTCAATCAAGCGAAGGTTTCTTAAGCAAAGGCTTAATGATCCCAACAGTTCCTTGCCGTCTCACCAGGACAATGGCGACAGTCCTAATTAAGCTCAGAAACAACTCTGTGTCTCTCTTAATGTCTCCAAATTTACTTTTCGTGTGGTCTTTCTCCAGGCTGGTGAGGAGGAGCAGGTTTTCCCAGTCATCATGTGCACTCGGACCTCTCCTGACCCAGTCCCCGAGTGCCAGTTGTTCCCTGAAGAGGTGGGGGAGCCTGAGGAGGAATTAGCAGAAGAGGGCAAAGAGAAGGAGTCAGACCGAGACAGTGCTGTGGAAAGCTCCCTGGGGTCTGACTCTTCAGACGGTTTTACCAGACTTGTGGACAAGGAAGACGCACTGGGAGATCTCTTTTTCTCTGGGGACAAGTAAGCACTGTTAGAGCTTTTTAACCTCTGTTTTATCTCCTGTGGTGTCACTGGAGTCATCATTCAGGGAAATGTCTTTGTTGTCACACTGTGCTGTGCTGGGAGTTTATTAAAACATCTGGTTTCTTACAAGCTTTATCTTCCTAAGTTTTACTTCTCCACATTAGATTCCCAAACCGAAGGCATTTTCCTTCGACATCTTTAGATTGACATGCTAACTGTGCCATCAGAGTGCAACATGCAGTGGCTGTTTGAGTTGCTTGGTAATGGGATGAGGGTCCATAGTAAAGGTTTGTATTTGCTCTTTTTTCCCATTTACAGGTGTGCTCAGGCTAGTATCTCTGTAATCTCCAACCTTTCCACACGTTCCTCTGCCTCACTGAACGAAGAGCAGTTTGAGGACTACGGAGAGGGGGAGGAACCAGAATACGCCCCCAGCAGCCCCTCTCCAGACGACGAGTCTCGGACTAACGGCTGCTCCGACCTCGGCTCATCTGTCCCATCAAGGTAAGAGAGGCCTGAAAAAGAAAATGGGGATTCAAGTGTTTGGATTTCAATTTTGAGATACTCCTCCAGACAACAGTTGTAGCCTTCTTTTAATCTAGTTACAATTTTCACTTGTTGCCTGTTGAAATAATTCTTCAAAGGTCCTGTTCAGAGGTGGCGCTAACATGCGTCCTGGTTTATTCAGTTACAAGTTGACTCTTTAAGGCACGAGCATTTACAGCTGGCAGTGAAGACCATACTGTCTGTTCAGACCTCAGTTAGCTGGTGTTCATTCAGCTATATATGTAGTTATGTCACACAGTCACAGTATATATTAGAGACATAATAGCTACATATAAAACACAGATCATCATCAGACCTTATCTCACCACTGTTCGCCTTTTTCAATCTTTTGTGTATTTTGTGACAGAAAAATAATATTTTTAGAGCGGTTAAACAGTTAGGGCACATGTTATAGGCTTCCTGCAATAAAGATGGCAGGGAGGAGACGTACAGCCAGAATACTGCATGCATGGTTTCTGACACAGACCGGGATGGATTACAACAATGTTAATACTTTTGTCTGGACATATGAGTGGCTGCAGTGGTGCTTCTATGTGCCAAACATAAAGATTGAGTTGGCAGAGCAGCCGACCGCCTGCGCGACCCAGACTGGTATGTTGTGTCATTTGTAGTAATTTTGGTAATTATGTCAGATGAGATGAGCCTTTTGCAGGTGTTTTGTATGTTTCTGTGGTGTCTTCATGTTTTGAGAGCTCATTATAATTTTAATTAATTATATTTTTCCAACCAATGATAATGTAAACAAACAGCATGGGATCTCCTGGGGAAGTTGTGGTATTTACAGCATTCTACTAAACTCTCTTCTTTATGATTACAAATTAACTGGAATGGGCTGAGAAGGATTACTGTCCTATGTCATTTAATATAGTAATACTGAATGAAGCAACTGTATTCACTGGATAACAGTTGTTGGCCACTGCAGTTAAGAGGGCATCACTGCTTTTTCCTACTCTGACTATTGCTCCTTTGTCTCTACCTGCCTTATGCTGGTTCCAAGGAAAACAGTCGGTATTGTTTACACCTGTAAATATGCTTGCAGCATGTTTATCTGTTTAGTTTGGACTTTGTGGCGCATTTCTGAGCTAAATCCTGAACCCCTGAAAGCGAAGTGGTGTTGCTTTGGCATCAGGAGATGTGACAGATACTGATTGGTTTGAGTATATTCACACTAATTTTTAACCTTATCAAAACTCGGCTGCACAATAATTTGGTGGATTTTCAACTAAACTAACAAGCAAGCAAATAAAAAACATGTTTTTATGGATGCTAATGGAAAAAAAAAGAGTACAACCCATCCTTACATCTCCCTGTGCTAGCAAAGTAAGTTTTTATATCTCACATTGTCGTCTTCCATATATGGTAACGATTAGCATTTTCATCATCCAGGTCAAAAATGTGATTAAAACTGTGTTTTCAACTTTTTTTTTCAGAAATGTTCCTGTTAATATTTGTCTTGTGGTTAAAAAATGTTTGGAGAAAGCTTGATACCCTGTATGCATGTCTGAGAGTTTTATTTTGAACTAAGAAAAGTACTGTAATTCTTGAATTGTGCTGTTCTGTCATCAGATTCAACTAATGGCCGACAACACTTCGCTTTTGAAGCATTGAAGAAGCCCTAATTGCCTGTAAATTGTTTGTGTGGCTGTATTTTGGGTATGCACAGTATAAAGAAGCAGAGAGAAAAACGAATTATAAACAATTTGCAAGCACTAAGAGAATACCTAAACTGGCTAACTAGTAGCTGCTAACAATGCTAAAGTTAATAAGTGCTCTGGAGCTTCCTAATAGTTCTAAAGTAAAGAGCTATTTTATAGTTCTTACTTGAGTTTGGACTGTATTTAATCATCTCTAAAACACATAGACTGGTCTACGTTAATTTGGAAAGTTCTATACTTAATAGAGGTTCCTGAAATCTTTATTCTGTTTATAAAAGCACAAAAGGCAGCATTTTTTTTTAAATTAGGACACCACACAGTGCCTTCACGCAAAACCTTTAGAACGCTTTGTACCGTGCCAGGGCCCAGTTCCTGGAGTGGATCAGGCCGGTGTGAACCCATCCCGGACCCTGAAACGGACCAGAGAACCGTACCCTGGCACAGTTACAACTGCCGGCCTTGGTATGCTTTATTTAGACCCTGGAGTGGTTTGCTTGCTGTGTGAATGCTTGCCGGGACAGCGTACCAAAACCAGGAAGAGAGGACGTAACGTAAGAGCAGCGCATTTGAGTAGAGGAAGAAGAAGTAGAGGATAAACAAAGTAGGAGGGCGGATCTGAAGATGAAAGAGTTTGAAAATGTCTCCCGGGGCTGCGTGGAGTAGTGAAGAGGTGCAGGCGCACAACTACATTTGAACACCGAAGCAGCAACAGAACCCTGATGAGATGGACTTTCTTCTTTGTGCTTTTTTTTTCAGCGCAACACGGCCCCTGTTGCAACTGTGTGACGTTGTTTGACTGAAGGTGTGAATTTTCTCACTTTTACCAATCCCTGGACCTTACAGATTCTTTTGCAGGCTGGTGAGGAGGAGCAGGTTTACAGTTTGGGATCTGTGAAACCTTTACTGTTTTTGTGAAAGCAAACGTTTGAGAATCTTGGTTTTGTGTATGTTGTGTATATTGTGTAAGTCTTTTCTCAGGAGCTGGATGGTTTTTTTTTTACTATGTACTGTGCTGCTCAAATGTCACAGAAAATGACCCAACCACTGTTTAATGTTACTTCACAAGTGACATTCATACCTAGTTGATGTTTCACAAAATAAATTTTATTTGTTCATGTTAAGACCAACATATAAAAACATTTTTAGATTTGCCAACATATGTGACAGGATGAGAAGCAGTGTTTCGGTTATGATGCATAATCCCTTTAGTTTTTGGTAGCTATTGACATCTTTCACTAATCATCATCATTGACTTTCTTACTCATGGACAGAGTAGCAAAGCTGTACATGCATGTGAGCTGTATCTTCTATTAGTTTTATTACATTTCCTGTGTGAAGTGGATGAAAATAGCACCACCAGCAGATAAATATTTGATATGCATTCATTTATGAAAAATATGCCTACTTTCCACACATACCTACTATTCCCTTGAATCAAGTAAAATTTGGTTATCTTTTTTTGAAAGGCGACATTTAAGTTAACTTTGGCTTTTTGCTCATCAAATTATTCTTCACATCCATCTCCCATTAGTTATTATATAAGATTTTGGACCTAAAGGAGCCTGACAGCCAAGCATAATGTAGAAAGATTCTAAATGCAGATCTCATCATCATTTTTTCAGCCTAAACTTTGCAAGCTGACTTTAAGTTCAGTTTTAAAGAGCTACGCAAGCATATGACCACAATAAAACGCTGCAATAAAAACAAAAGGGGAACATTTAATAAGAGTTATTGCCACGTTAGTGGCTTAGACATAAACCTTACAGAGAGAGAATACTTCATTGTTCATTGTAATGACTTGTAAAAACACCTGAATTATGTTTTCCAGGAAAAGTAAAAGTTAGTGTGTTTCTGTTTTTGTTTGTAGCGCAGGGCAGACACCTCGGAAAGTGCGTCATCAGTACACCAGCGAGCTAATGGATGTCTACTGTTCTCAGTGCAGCAAGAAGGTCAACCTGCTCAATGATCTGGACGCTCGCCTCAAACACCTCCGGGCTAACAGGTAACACATGGCTGCTTCCATAACTTACCTTGTGAAGGTTCTGACTTATTTACAAAAAATTTACAAATTCTTTCAGCAGACAAACAGATTATGGAGTGTTAACTAGTCAACATCTTATTAGACTTTAAAAAAAGTGATGACACTATTATATGTAAAGTTGCCTAAAGGCATTGGAAATTTTAGTTGTTGCTCTTTACAAAAGTATTTTCTAGTCAAAAATCAAGTAGTTTTAAAAAAAGTGTTAATATAACCTGCCACAAAGTACAAAACTCGGTGAATAAAAGGCGATTACCTAAAAAATTGTGGATTGTTATAAAAAAATAAAATAGAGCACCGTATTCTTGCAGTTTTCAAATGTCATAACTTTATGTCATAACTTCATAAATCCACTTAAAAAAGTAACAAGTACAAGCATCCACTACATCAAGTTAATGTCTGGCTATTCTTTTAATAACTTCTGAGGCCTTTAAAGAACATCCGGATTTATACTGGAGTTAAATTCCACACAAACAAACTCTATTTACTAATTAGATGACCTCTGAAGGCATTATTTTTCACTGGACTTTTTTAGGGGTGTTATAGTAAATGTCGTTGAATTCAAATGCACACCACACCTTTAAGCTCTTTATTGAAAAACTTTCAAATCTTGTATCATTTCTCTTCCAGTTCACAATAATGCATTTTTTATTGGCTTATCAGATTAAAGTTTATGTTTTGAAATGTATGTAATAATCTTGGGCATGTCTGCAGACATATGTTGTAATTTTTGTTTTTTGAAGCGCAATAAAAGGCATATTAAACACAATAATTGGATCATGCACGACAGAATCCATCCACCCCAATGTCTAAGTAAACAGAAACAGATGTTGCCAACTATTTTAGGCACTCTGCAGGTCTTTTCCTGTCCAGTATATTCCTCTCATATTGTACTGGTGAGTCACTGTTTGCTTTAAGTGCTCCTTTTTTCCATAACACAATAAACGTATTGTCAAAAAGGTGTTAAACGGGCTGCTGTGTCGCTAATGTACATAAACACACAAAGGCTTTAATTGATTATTCTGTAAAGCTGTCTCTCCGGTGCTTACCCCAACAGCTTTGTAGCAGGGCAACTATTAATGGAAACATAATCCATGGTCACCATTTATAGCCACACAGCTGACCTAAAAACAGTAATGCACACACAGTCTCACAATGGACTGACACATTTCAATCATCGGGAAATGGTCAAATTAGAAGAGTAATGGTTGTCAACGTCTTTACTTGCTTGTTTTGCAAAGTTTGTCCTCTTTGTGAAACCCACAATAGTTCTTCTGCTTGAACCTACATTCCTCTTATGAATAATGAGTCAGGCACAGAAAAACAAAAAAATGTGTCCGGATAAAAGGGAAATAATAAAAGAAAGATGTATCTGAAACTAAAAGGAAGATGGTGGGTAAATATCTCTGAACGGTGCCAGTTCTCTGGAGGTTAATTTAGATCCAAAAGCATGGTGAGAATGGATCTTGTGTTTAAATAAGTACCTTCTGTTTATGTTATCATTATTCTGTTTTTTAGACAGATTATTTATATTTTTAATAAATTAAGCTAAACTAATGTGATGTTTTTTTCATTTATAGTCCCAGCAGAAAGATCTCCAGCACTGCTTTTGGAAGGTAGGTCAATCAGCAATGTCTATATATATACACATGTATGTGTGCTTGTTTGAACCAAAGGTCATGCAGTGGTGTGTTTATGGCTTATATGAGTTGCACTGCTTGTGTTTGATCTGTTTGTTGACATTACCACCAACACACAGAGGAAGAAAGCAACTTAGGGCAGTTTTATTACTTATTTCTAGGAAAATACAAGCAGGGAAAAATATCATCCATCCATCACATATGGGTCTGGGTCAGTAAGGCCAATCCTAAGTTGTCACTGGGTGAGAGGACTGACTACCCTGGACAACCATGCACCATTCAGTAGGGATTCAAACATAAGACTTATTTTCTGCAAGAAGTTGAGAAATCCCAAAAATATGTAAAAAAAAAAAAAAAAAATGAAAATTATGAATAAATAACATAAAAGAAAACAGGGGAGCACAAGGCAGGTGAGAACAAAGCCGGAAGTTGTTGCATGATAAAATTACATCTGGAACACTGTACTTCAGCATAAATACGTAAAAAACATTGGCCACCCAACAGGAAGGCAGTGATAGCAAAGTCTTAAGCTTGAATTCGAATTTAAACAGTGGAGATTTATACAGTGATGTGTCAAGTGATGACGAGAAATGAAAAACATTGTCTGAGAGACCGAGAAGACTGGCATCCACCCAGGGATTTAGAAGCCCTCTGTGGAGAGCCTAGTCTGGTTTCATCTCTCCACAGTGGTGATTTACTGTTTGGAACAAGAACTGCAGTTCAGAATATAAAAATAATTTCTTCTCTGGTTCTGACCAGTATTGTTGCTCTGACACACTTGCGCCAACTCTCCCTTTTCTCCCAACTCTGTCATCAAAATAGCATCAGTGAATGGAAGCAGCTGAAAGTCTCACTTTTCTACGCATAATCAATATGTGTTGTAATCGTAACAACATAATGTTTGACCCTAAAAGGCACTTCAAGCTAATGCTACACATGGTGGTTGGAAATTTAAATATTCGCATATAATCACACAGCTTTGTTAGTCAAGCGCTCTCTCTTTCATTCAGCGCAGACACTGAAAAATATCACTCACTACTGCAGCTAATTATTATGATTATTATGAGTTATAATCATACAGCAAGCAATTATTTAACAAATCATGAAATCTGGAGACATCAGCATGTGTTTCACACAAACAGAGGAAACATAAAGCTACAAACTGCTGTGAAAGGTGTCTTTTTCTTACCTGAGAATCTTGCTTTCAAACACTTGCAATCGCCTCAATGCTCTGCCTAGTTTGTCCCTTCTAGCTGTCAGTTGTACAGCATGAACTGTTGAGTGTTTTCATCTCTCAGGCCACTTATTTCAGTATCCTGGGGTAACAGAGAGATTATTTGGTTGGTTGAGGATAAAGCCTGTGTTGCCAATAAGTTTAAATAATCCCATTGGGTCTTATTTGTGGAAGTCGATTCTTGACTTTTTTTTTTTTAGGGTTGACGGGGTTTTTGGGGGGGAAAGAAAAGGCTTTTTCTAAAAAAATATGCGCTTTGAAATGACTTATCTGCTTTAGAAAATGTGGAATGGCCAATTTTAATTATGTCCATCTTACATTTTTTTGATATTTATGTTTTCTGGCTCTGAAATATAATATCTGCTCTATACAGTCTATATTGGTTTCTGGAAAGGAGCTTTTGCAGCAACAGCTAAGTAACCTACAGTACATGAGATGTCTTCTATTAAAGCTTTTGTCCTAACTGTGGGAACACAAAGTGAGTTATAGTGACAGAGTTAAAATGGCCTGTCAGGCCTGATTTACGTACTCAATAAGGTTTTGCCCCATCTCCCTGTTCTCTCTGGTGTACATGTCTGGTTTGATTACCTCCACCACTTTACTGCTCTCTTTATCTATTCTCTTATTGCTTGTCGTCTGTGTTCCCTCTCTTCTTTCCTTTCCTCTTCTCACCTATCTCTATATTACTGCTCTCATTAATGGAGCAGAGCTTATCCCATCACTTTGAAAGGGGTTTGCTGAAGTAACATCATACAATAGAATGGCAATCTCAAATGCATATACTCGAGCACTTACCAAACCTTCTCCATATTCCCTAAGTGCATGTATCTGTGTGTCTGGGCAGGCAGCTGCTCCATAACAGCAACCTAAGCAGCCGTAACGGCAGTACAGAAGACCTTTTCAGAGACAGCATTGACTCCTGTGACGTCGACATCAATGAGAAGGTGAGAGTTAATTTGCTTTCGCTTTGTCTGCAGGCTGAATGTAGATGTGTGCTTGGATAGAAATCTTATGTTCCAACTGTAGCATTAAAATCCCAGAAAACGAAGGAATGTTATGTATGGATGAATGGCCTACTAAAAGGAACAAAACCATGATGATTGTTTTCTTTTCTTCCAGAAACTGAAATGAATATATCAATTCTTTAACATATGGAAGGTCATGCTTTTTAGATAGAGACTTCCTAATTTCTAGAGTATAGCATGGTTTTAGGTTATTAACCTGAATTTTTTAATAACGATTGTGAATTTTTAACATGTTTCCATTCTAAATACACATTTGAACAATCTGTTTCTGTCAGGTGAGTTCTCTTGAGAAGAAGGTAGCTGAACTCGAGAATGAGATTCTGATGAATAGTGACTTAAAGTCTAAACTGAAGCAGGAGAACACACAACTAGTACACAGGTAAGGTCGGCTCATCATTCTTCTCTAGATCTTAGTTGTAATTTAAGGCCCACTCACATCTCATTAAGACTGCGTTAAAACATTAAAATTAGCCTGAACACAGATGGGCCTGGTCTAGGGTTTCTTAATATCTTTGTGCAATAGTCGTAGAGTCTTTGGACATCAAAGCCCTTGCGTGACCACAATGTTCATTTCAACAGACAGATTTGGGGTAGTTTTGTGCATGGTTCCTTGTGATCGATCCCATCAAGGTACCCTCATAGAGCGCTGCGGGGGTAAAACTGTACACCCAGCACCATACAGAAAGCTCCCTTCACCAGCATCCTGCCATGCCACTGATCAACTGATGAAAATACTAATGTTGTTTCGTCCTTTTCATGAAGATCGAAACTGACGGTTGAAGGCAGATAATTTGCAAATATATAGAGAGAAATTCTGCAGATTGTGATAAGGTCAATGGAATATCCTAGCTAGTGTGGAGTGATCTTACAGCATAGTGCAAGTTCAAGATTCTGTATTATCCCCTAGAGGCCATTGATTGGACAGTCAGTAGTGAAACACAAAGACAGAATGCAGCATAACAACATACACACCAAAATCACACTGTTACTTAAATATCTAATCACCGTAGGAATAAATGAATGTTTTAGTCTAATCGTCCAGAATCTTGGCAGCAGATATCCGCGTCTGGATGGAAACAGCTTAAATTCGTCATGCAGTGGGTGGGCTGGATCTGCCAGGATCAGTTTGGCCTTTTTCACTGACCTCTCCAAGTCGGTGAGATCCCTTACGGATGTAGCAGCAGCTCTGCTGCAAACCCTGACAATTCCCAACAGTTTGTTCCTGTTTTTTTCAAGTTAAAAAACCAAACCAACTGGTAAAAGCAAAAGGTAATAAGGTAATAAAACAAGAACAAAACATTCTGATAAAGGTAGATTTCACATTAAAATGAAGAAACTTCCGATAAAAATTCAAAAATAAAAATACATGATACTTCATGGGCTTCAAACGTCAGCCTAAAGTAACACTGAAGGAGTTTTTCCAAACTTTCCACGCTACATTTATATGGTTTTTGGAGACTATGGGTCAGTCTTAATCCCATGAGAAGGGGAATATAGTATTTCAAAAGAACCCGTCTGTCAATTCAGAATTTTTCATTAAAGGTGATGTTTTGTGACAAATTCTTCATGTCAGGGTAAATGAGCTAGAAGAGCAGCTGAAGGACCAAGAGACTCGCGCCGAGCAAAATCTCCAGGAGGAGTTGAGAAGACACAGAGAAGCCTACAGCAAAATGGAAAGAGACAAGAACACACAGATAGAGCTACTGACCAGTCGGTGAGAAACACACACAGGCAGTCTCACACTGAAGCGACTGTTAGACATGTACTTCACATGCACTTTGTTGCAATATGCTGCAATAACCTCTTCATGCAGCTACTATTACCAGTGACAGTTGCAAATAGGACTTAGTTTGCTAGATTTGTTTTCACCGGAACACAACAAATAACATGTTTATATAAATATTTAATTTTAAACACTGCTTCTGAGTATTTGCCTCAGCCAAATGATGCAGGGAAAATCTTTGCTGAATGTTCTTGTCATTAGCCAGATGTTGGAGTACGAAGCTCTTTTTTCACTCTGACAAACGGTTACCATTGGGTGTTTAGCGGCAGATCACAGTGTACAGACATACGGAAATTTGTTTTAACTATGTTTGAGGTTATTTATAGGATGATTTATTTGTATTTTATGTATATTTATAGTTTCATATATTTGTCTTTGCTGTACTCTGTGTTTTTAGTGTTAAGCATCTGGAAGAGGAGAACAGCGAGATGTCTATTAATATGTGTCGACTCAAGTCACAGACAGAAAAACTTGATGAGGTGAGCCAAATTCACTTTTCCTTGCAAGGTCTTTCTAAATAATTTTGTGGGCACATAGCCAAAGACGCAGCTTGGTTTGCGCATGTTGTTTAGATTCAAAGAATCTGCTCGTAACTAGTGGGGTGTTGGGGAAAAGACACTATTTTCACATCACTACTGTTGCCATGTGAACAGAAATTGTAATTAAAACGTTGTCATGTAGATGTGTTAACGGAATCGGGAAAAATATCCTGTTTTTAAAGGATGGTTGTCCTGTAAACAGGGCCTACGCTATTATCTGAAGCACTCCACACCAAACTAATGCAAAATTAGCTAGAAATAATGACATACTGGAGGTTGAACTCCTAATTGGTGGCTACAAAGAGGGGCTTCGGTTTACTGCTGATCCTCAGCTACAATGGAGAGCAATCTGAGATACATGTCAAGCCCCATAGTAATAATAGTTCTGTTAGCATATTAATTCTAAATCACCCATAACAAGTGAAATTTCTGCCTACTAGTTTACAACTTGCAAGGTCTGATAAGGTTAAAATAACACTACCAGGAAAACACCAAACACAAAAGAAATGACACTAGATTCTTAGCAAGTGCCACCTAGTGTTCAAACACTGTCAAAGCAGGTGAGTGAGTATTTAACATTTCATAGCATATTTTGTGTGTTTTCATATCGGAGAAGTCATTCAGCTTTGTAAAGCCTTTTATTTTGCCTGATAATGACGATTTTATTTTGTCTTGATTTATGGCCTATTGAGATAACTTTAATTAAAAATGAATAAATGTGTTTTAATGTTTTGAATTTTACAGTGAGTGTACCTGTACACAACTCCTGCCTTTTTGCTGTTATACCATACTTGTACTAACCTGGGATTTAGGTGTGCCTTTGTTCTCCTAATGCCACCGAATGGTTACTGTTGTTAAATGCATGATCTGATGTTAGAATGTTTAACTAAAATAAGTTACATTTATTATAAATCCATGTTGAAACTTTGAACTGTGTCTCTTTACCCTTAGGAGAAGCAAAGAATGACAGACAAGCTGGAGGATACCAGTCTGCGGCTGAAGGATGAGATGGACCTGTACAGAAAAATGATGGATAAACTGAAACAAAACAGAGAGCAGTTTCAGCAAGAAAAAGACGCCATGCAGGAGGTGGGAGGGGTTGTTTAAAGTCATCAGACAAAGTCTAGAAAAGTGCAATATTTGCTCAGCAGCTGATCGATCAGTTGTCTCCGTTCTTTTTCTGTTCTTGCAGAATTTTGTCAGCTCCTAGGCCTACAAAAGGCTTTCCAGACATGCTGTAATGTTAATCAATAGAACTATTCTGTATTGTGTAGTTAATAGAAGACTTGCGTCGAGAGCTGGAGCACTTGCAGCTCTTCAAGCTGGAGGCAGAGAAGCCCGGTCGGAGCCGCAGCTCCTCGTCTGGACTTGCAGACTTTACCAGCAGGACCAGAGAGGTGGAGCTTGAGCATGAGGTCAAGAGACTGAAGCAGGTACAGATAAAATCATTTATTCCAATCCTTTAATTCAGCTTCATTTCTGAGTGTTTTAGCTGCTTGATGAGCTTTGGTGTATAGAAATGAGCATTTTTAGTATTTTTGTTAACATTTTGTTGGGGATTTTAGAGCCAGAGATGCACACCCTTTTCCCTTGACCATCCATCCATCATAAAATCTTTTGTGCTCTACTATAATAATCCATTAGTAGTCTTGTTTTATGAAGAATCCAGCATTTCCACACTGTTTTCTACTTCAGTTTCCTCTCAGGCTCTCTAAAAGAATAATGTGCTGCCAGAGAAGTAAAAAGTGTCAAACTTTTCATAAATCAGTGAAGGCCCTTACAGCGTTTTTATGACTACAGAGACTGGACTGACCTGTGATGCTCACTTCTCCTCCGGAGTTAAATGGTACATTTCTTCTCAATTTTACCAGCTGGGATGTCTGGTTTCACAATAAATAATAATGACCCCTGTTAGCAGCTTTTAAAATCCCCTTTTTTACTGCAGCGCTGCGCTGCTTGAGTTACTGATATTTATACTTGGGAGTAGACTTCACTCAGGCTGAACACTGTTGTATTGACATTTGTGAGAATACCAGTCATAGTCTATATGTGAGTAGTATATTTTATTCATTGTGTTTCTATGTATCTGCTAATAATAAAGATTCAGTCATTGTTGTTTTAAATCCCGCTTTCAGAACACAAAAAAGAGCTTCAGTACAAAGCAGACTTAACGAATCTACAGAGGTTTCGTATTTATACTCCTTGAAGTTGATGTAGATGTTTTTCCTATGAAACTGTATGTGGAAGACCAACTGCAAAGTGGAAGGAAAAACATATAATGTTCTTTTTTTCAGTAAAAAATCTGAAAAGTGTAGCGTGCATTTGTAATTAGCCGCTTTTCTCTCAGACTCCAAAAGAATGTCGAGCGCAATAAATTACCTTCAAAGTTTGTGTAATTAGTGACTTCTCCATTTGATGTTCTAGACGTTCCTTCTGTTTATCGTTAAATCTCTGTTTAAGCTCTGAAGGCCTCAGAGGTTTTTTTTAGAGAAAACTCGTAAATAAACAGCATCAAGGAACACAGCAGACAGGTTGGGGATAAGCAGGGCTAAACCATTGAAAATCAGCATCATAGAACACCCCGGAAAACCCCAGCCCCAACATGCAGTTCAGGCAAGCAAGAGCATTTAAGGAAACAAACAGAATTATTTCCAATTTACAATAGGACCTCATCCGCAGTCAGTGACGTGCATTTATCAGTCCTCTTTTAACCTCTCTTTAGCTGGTTTTACCGTGCATTGATTCAATCCCGCTGAACATGAATCCCTCACACACATAAACCACCAATTACAGATAGCAGATTTTATTCTTATAATCTGTAGAATCTCATTACGAGCCACACCCTAATGTAGCTCAAGTTATTACAGCACAGCAACACAAAAAAAAACCTAAAGTAACTTAACTGCTAGCCGGCAGCACACGGGTTTAAATTACTTTGTTATTGCATTGTAACTTCATAAACCCCAGCTTTACTGGCGATGAGTTTTTTTTTTATGCATTAAGTTTTTAGTGGCTAATATTAGAAACCTATGAGTTAATTATAAACCCGAAACACAAACAGAAAATCAATATTTCCTACTTCCATTGAGGAGAGGGAATAAAGAGCAGTCTGGTCAGGATATAAAACACGGCACAAATACCTAATAGATCCTCATTATCTCATTTCTTTTCTGTGGAAAACTAAAGTATGGCTTGTGTGATGAGAATTGGCAATTTTATAGCAGCGGAAAAAGCAACAAATAAACCTATCAAGCTAGACTTGATAGGCCCACCTCCTGTAATCTGTGGGAAAGACAAACTCACCCTCACACCTAACTGTGCACCTCTGTAAATGTGTGTGTGTCCAGCAATGTGCGTCCCAGGACTGTCTTCCCTCTGACCTCCATCTCCTGGTGTTGTCTGGGGCTCAGCGCTGCCCCGGGCTCATGGTAAAATTGCCTCTGTGACCTTTGATGTCCCGATTAACAACTAATAACACTGGAGTAGAGTGAACTCGGCCAAGTGTGATGAGGGTCAGCACTGCAGCTCCCTTGTTTAATGGCTAAAGGTAAAACAAGGGAACAGCAAACTGGCTTCCCGTCAGCAGTTAAAGCAAACCTAGTCATAAAGCTTTGGTAACACAGCACACCGTGCAGGGAAACTGTTAACACTCATAACCCGTGTTATGTCCAGTCAGTGTTGTGTCCACATTAGCTGTGTTTGCTGCTTAATGAGGAACCAGGCTCTGCATTCTTGGTGTTTGTGTTAAGATAAGAGTAGTTTCTGCTTTTAAAAGTATGGTCCACACACTTATCTTTCTCTCCCTTATCTCCTACCCTGGTTGTATATTTTAGGAAACCCAGAAGCTGAGGGAGCAAAACGACGACCTGAATGGTCAGATCCTCAGCCTCAGCCTGTACGAAGCCAAGAACCTGTTTGCCACCCAGACCAAGGCTCAGTCTCTAGCCGCTGAGATAGATAACGCCTCCAAAGATCAGGTGAAACTTCAGTATAGATATTATTTCGGACGATGAAGAGCATGAACACATTTGCAGGCATCTGTTGCAATTAATTTCCACCATCATCTTTTGCTAATAACTACTGATTTTGTTCTAGGTTGTTCTCATGTCGTACTCAGGGCTCATTTGTATTTCTAGAACATATCACAGCATGGTGGTATAAGTATAAAATATCCCACTTAGCTGTTCTTTAATATTATTTTGTCTTGGTTAACAGTACGAGTCATCTAAGATCAGACATTTTTCTAAACAAAGTCCAAAGATCAACGCCTTGTTTAAGCTTGACAATGCACTGCATTTATTCAGTATTACACGGTCTACTAATATATCTCAGGAGTTGAGTTTGGTCAGGAAAACCAATACTGATCACATCAAAATGCCTTGATTAGAACCCTGGTCCCATACTTCTCCTCTCTTCTTTTTCCCCACCTGTCCTGTAATTTCCAGCATACCAACAAACAGGCTGGCTGCCTACTTGTGTCAGATTCGAGATAGACACCCCTGCTCCATAATTAACTTTATTGCATGAGACAGACTGTGACTGAGGAAAATAGACAGCAGTGTTTCCCTTTGGAGAAATTATATTTAAGTTTCTTTTAGTAACAGTAATATAACAATTGATTGCTTTAATCAGTATAGACACAGCATAATTTAACAGTTTAGAACTTAAGAACAAAAAATTAAACATTTATCAGTTATCTACGAAATCGCTGCTTGGTTTTCTTTATCTGTCTGTTTCTCTTGTATGGCCAGGGGGAGTATTTCCCCTCTGATGGCAAGCTGGGTTAAAACCTCTCACCCGGTGATGTGTCGATTTTTGCTGCTTGTAAAGGGCGGGGCTTGAGGCACTTGGGCTATATTCTATAGCTGGATACGGAAATGAAGAGTTACTGCTACTTGCAGGAGAGCGATGCTGCTATCCTCCCAACTCTGGGGGGCGTTTAAAAACACTGATATTTTAGCTTATTTCGCAGGTGGTTGCGACATGTTTTCTGACACATTCTGTGTCTTTTGGCGGGAGTGTGTGTTTACCTGTGCTTGCTGTGTGTGATACAGAGAGCACAAAATAGTAGAGGCACATCTATGCAGAGGCAGAAATGACATATGGTGGTGTAAAAATATGATCATTTTTTGTTTTATAAAAGGACAGTGAATAGGCCTGTTTTATATAGGAAGTGTAGCCTTAAATGACTTCTGTTGTGATCGTTATTTGGAAAATAAATTTGATATAATTAACTTGACTGTGTTGAGGGGGGCAGAGGATGTTGTTAAACGGGCAGGGCGCCTTTCCAATATAATGACAGGAAACACTGGACAGGTACTAAACAAACAGATACTTTTTGAGGAAGGAGAGATTACTAATGGTAAAAATATACACTTGTACGACCCTGATGTGGCTGCATGTGTGTGAGAGATTATTGCCCTGATAATAGCCTAAGTCCGCGAATAAAATCAAGACACCATTTCTTGGCAATAAATATCCTTGGGTAGTATCATAGATAATTGATACACTAATATTAAGATGTGTTTGACATACACATTTCTCCACAGTTAATGGAAGCCCTGAAGGAGCAGGAGGACATCAATTTATGCCTGCGGCAGTACATGGACAAGATTATTCTGTCAATCTTGGACCACAACCCCTCCATTCTGGAGATAAAGAACTAGCAGACGCCTAACTGGGAGTGGAAATCATCAATCCTAATCTCGGAAGATGGTTCCAGTTATCTGATCCAAGAATCTGTACCGGAGGAAAGCAAAGATGACCGGACTCGGTCTTGTGTAAATGGACCTGCTTTGCCCGCTGCTGTTTGATCTGAAGACTGTTTCTCTCTACGAACTGAGATTCAGCGCTGAAGTTGAGGGACTCTTCTCAGTGAGCGACTGCTTAACAGCTGATGGTTATGCAAATGTGACTCAGTCGCCTCAGTCTGCACTGTTTTCATACTCTGCTGCTGTGTTCTGTTGTTGTTGTCACAACTTTTGTTTTTTGTTACAAGCTGGTAGTTTCTAACCAGGAATAACCTGAGCCCGACCTGCTTTTAAGATTGACACAGTCAGTCAGTGGAGGACGCTGGAATTAATCTGGAGGGCATAAACACTGGAACAGTCTCACAAATCTTACCTTCATGTAATAACTGCTGTATTATTGAAAAACAGATGACTGGTAGGGTGTACTTTTTGGAACAACAGTGAGTCAGATAAAAAAAAGAAAATAAGATGGTTACCCTGTGTAAAACAGACATGAAGGCAGCCTCGTTGTTGCCTGACCTGTGTATTGGAGAGGATGAGTGCACATTATCACTAATTTGGACAAGCATGTATTATGAAAAGACAAAGCAAGGAAAGAAGTAATGTTTTGGAAGTTATAACAAATAATACAGAAAGTGTTGGGAATGTTGGACTCTACACCCTGCAGTATTTTTTTGTGAAATCAGTTAAAGATACACTAAAGATGCTTTTTTGAAATCTTTTTCAATCTTAAGAACATGTCTTCCAAAAAAAATTGCATCCATGTCAATCAGAACAATGGTCCTTAGTTGGCTTAGAGGTGTTGGACTGATCGACAGAAGCTATAGCCAAGGAATGTCTTTAAATTGTAAAGTAAAGCCTGAAATGGAAAAGATTCCCACTCGGTAGTGATATACCCAAACAATGTTGCACAGGAAAGTTTTGATATGAATGTACGGGTTTGTGTGGTGGAGTTGCGTCCGAGTGATTGATGGTCTCTGTAACGGGCCGTTTTGATTCATATATACGCCCGGAGAGATCGACTTACAAACCAGATGTGAGTGTGCACAGAAGACTCACTTTTTGGTACCGAAGACTGGATCAGCAATCCCATTGCCACCTTCTAGCTACATATTTTATTTACATAACGCCCTGATTTGCTCTGTGTAACTAATAAACTGCTGTAAATATAATGAATGTAGAACTAAATGTTTCACTTCCTGTGTGGCCAAAAGGGCGTTTGTAATTTAAATCTTTGTAACACGTTTAAACACATGTGCAGTATTTAGTACTGTAACAAGGAGTGCTTTAAAGGGATAACTTGTAATTTTTGAAGTGAGATTTTGATAAAAGCTTCTAAACAGGTAATCTCTTACCTGCAGCAGATAGATCTCTCCTGGTGTCTTTATTTAGTATAAACCTAGATTAGTTGGTCCCAGAGGCTAATGGTAATGGCTAGTCAAGAGTTTTACCATCTTAAAACAAATATAATCTTGTGCAATTACTGTTTTATAAAACCTTTAAACGATTATCATATTTGCATTGGGTGTTTTTTTTTTTATGATAAAATTGATGATTATTTACATGGAATATGGAGGTTGGAGCCAGTGCATTACCAAAGACCTTCCCATGTGAAACACAGACTGAGAACAGAATGTGTAAAGTAAAGCATTTCCGTTCAGACTAAGTTCCAAGTAGAAAAGAAAAACGGTGCAAAGGGAAAAATATTCCTTTGGTTAAAGTGAGCCCAGTTTTCATTAATTTTTACACAGCCTGACTGCTTTAAATGTTCAGTGTTTCAAACAGGAAGATCATTGGTGGCGCACAGCCTTCTAACGGCATTTCCGTCTAGATAATTGTTAGCTTTTCTATAAATAGCCACTTAAAGCAAACGTAACAAAGGTTTGAAGGTTTAGGCAATAGCATTGGTGTAAATTGTATTTGAAATGGGTTTTCTTGGCCTTGGCCCAAGGCTGTTGAAATCCGCCTTGCTCTTAGTCATCATCGGGCTAGCCATTAGTTTCAGCATCCAGAACCAACTAATCTGTATTTATACCAAATGAAGACTAATGAGAGTTACTACAGGTAACATAATACCTGCTTAGAACCCTTTAACAGGAACTCACTTCAAACTTTCCTAAGTATCCCTTTAATGTAAAGGAGGAACAATCACAATCTGCTGTATTATGTAATTTTCACAAACTTGAGTTTTGCTTCCTTGCACAAAAAAGCATTTTTCTTTTTTTTTGCATGGCTCACATTTTTCTCTGTCTGTGCCTTCTGAGGACATTTTTCAGATGAACTTGTTCTAGACTTGCAGATTTTTCAAGGTACACTCTGTTTCTGTCAGACTTGTTTTTTCTGGCTTGTAAATGTTGTACTTGAACTGTAACCATTTGTATTAATGTGCCACTTACCACTCTTTTTAAGACTGGTACTAAGAAAACGATTTTCTACAGTTTTATCAAAGAGAAACCAGCGTGTTGCCTAGGTGTCTTGTTGGACGTGTAGCACAAGTAGTTAAACAGGCTTATGTTTTCAGTGTAGTGATTAATTTTTTAACTCAGTGACTACTTTTTTTTGTTTTGTTTTTTAAATTTTTGTTAGTTATAGTCAGTTCATTAATTTTTACTTTGCTTTAAACTGGCTTTTTGTATGGTTGTGAACAGTCTTCCTACTTCAACTGTGAGCATTATGAGCAATATTAACTTATTACAAATACTGGCTCATCGGTTCTTTCAATAGCTGCTTGTGAATGAAATGATTTTTGAATAAAATCCAACACAACAAGCTGTAAAACTGAAGTCTGGTTGCTGTTAAACCTCTATTAGGGCTACTCATTGGGGTACCTGATTTGGCAATAAAAATGTTTGGGTTGTGATGATGCCTCATGAGATTCTTCTCACTTTGATAGCTCTCAATTACACCACTTATACTTACAGTTAAAAACGATTCAACCCCCACTGCAAAGGATTTTATCGCAATTCAACACTAAAATCCTACTTTCAGACGTCCTGTCTTTCCCTGTTCCGTCACCAGAGTATGCTTCCACGAAACAGGTACACACATGTACTTATTGTTTCCCAGGGAGTTACGTATGTCCATGACAGAAGTGTACAGTCACAGTTTGATATTGTAATTTCATTTATTGTCAGTGATGTTGACTTAAGTTTTAGTTTTTCTCCAAATACCGAAGACATTGGAGATTAAGAAAACACATACAAAATTATTCTGCCATCTCTGAAAGGTTTTCCAAAGATCTCTTATAGTGAGACAGGATTGGTCAATGTTTGGATGTGTGTATCATATTCAGCAAGGTGGGAACATACCATATGTGTTCCTTTGAATATTACTTAATTGTGGCTTAATGTAAGCATGCAGATTTAATGCTGGTGTCCCTAAACTGATTTTCAAACCCTATTCATTCTGCATTTTAGCTCAAAGTCTTGTTCTGGGAGGGACCTCTGAACTGACAATTAAAATGAAAAATTGGTACAAAATTTATACACCAGAAAAATGTGCACGCCTATTAGAATATGCTTGTTTAAGGGCTGGTTAAATACTTCCTTGCTTTGCCTCCAGGAGTGACTGATTATTTAAATAACCTAATTTCATTATTGAATCACTTCTCATGTCAGGGTGGTCTGAATTCACTATACTTAACACACAGTGAATGCTTTTATGCAGTAAATCAGATTTTATTGGTGGAGCATCTTTCATACAGTTAAACAGAACACAAAGTGCTTATCCGAGGTTGGAAACAAAAGAACCAGCATTGGAAACAACAATCACACCAGAAACTACTAAACTAAGCAAATAGAAATAAGGACAGTTACTAGGCAACTAAAACAAAATGCCATAAAACACAAGAGAAACAGTGTATAAACAACGTAAAAACACCAAATTTCTAAAATACAAAAAAAGTTCTTTGATCCTGAGACAGATAAAGATACAACATAAAATCAAAAATAGAAAAAACTACACAAAGTACACACACAATGTTTGAAATAAAAATGCAATTGAACCAAACAAAAATTAAACATAACTAAAAATTTGATATAGCGATATAAAATAATAATAACTTGAAGAATAATCGGTCAGAAGTGCTGAGGGTTAACAAAAAGGAAAATGTTACACGTAATTTGAAACGGAGAAAAAGGAAGTAATCACATTTTTTCGTAGTTTGGCGCCACCTACCGGTCACCCTGTTCCGCCCTCTCTTCTGCCGCTCGGTGGTGCGCTGTGCTCAGGCCTGCTCGCGGTTTCAGTACAGGTAAGAAGTCAATCCAGATAAAAGCCGGTGTTAGTGAAACTCATACATTTTATTTTAGCTCATTATTTATTGTTTCCGGGAGTTTAACCCGTGTGATGGTTGACCTGACCTGACCAGACTAACGCGTGAGCGGCCACAGCTTACAGCGAGGAGCCGGTGTTTGATGTTAGCTAATGGAGGATGTTAGTCTGCGGACTCCAGCGGTTACACTGAAACCAGCTCAGCTTCCAGCTTTCCTTCTGTGGACTGTAAAACAATCACCGATCAGTCTGATTCCAGATGACAGGGTTTTACTTTTTAATACGACTGAAAAGAAAAAGAGAATTAACGCTGACCTGCATCAAAACGGTAAAAAAAAACCTGAGAGGAAGTCTGAGGAATGGATATTGAAAACACGATTTGAAAGTAGCTGATAGTGCTGGTTTGAGAGTAAATGTCCTCAAAGCATTACAGTCAGATCAGGTTACTAAAAGTTCACAGGAGAAGTAAAAGTTTAAACTTTCAGTTTAATGACAAACAAATAAATAAATATGATTATTTTCAAGGGTTTTATTTACGTAAAATGTAATGAGTTTGGCTTAACCCAAACTTGAATTAATCCGAACATTAGATTATTACATAAGATCAATAAAAATTGATATTTTAAACAGAAATACTATGCTTCCGGATAGTCTGGTCATTTCTATGCACTCAGCACTTGGTTGGGCCTCCTATTGCATGAATTGCATCAATGCAGCGTGGCATGGAGATCAGCCTGTGGTTCTGCTGAGGTGTGATGGAAACCCATTGATGGCAGACTTCAGGTCATCTTCATTGTTGGTTCTGGTGTCTCTCATCTACCTCTTGACAATATTCCATCGGTTCTCTATGGGGTTCAGGTCAGGCCAGTTTTGCTGGCCAGTCAAGCACATTAACACCATGGTCATTGAACCAGCTTTTGGTACTTTTGGCAGCGTGGGCTGGTACCTAGTCCTGCTGGGAAGTGAAAGCAGCATCTCCATCAAGCTTGTCAGCAGAAGGAAGCATGAAGGGCTCTAAAATGTCCTGGTAGATGGCTACATCAGCTGTGGACTACAGAAAACACAGAACTTCAAGCAATGTGGATTCAGTGCCTCTCCACTCTTCCTGCAGACTCTGGGACCTTGATTTCCAAATGAAATGTAAACTTTACTTTCATATGAAAAGAGGGCTTTGGGCCACTGAGCAACAGCTGAGCTCTTTTTCACCTTATCCTTGGGGCGACCATAGGGATGGTGGTAGGGGTTCATCCTGTGACCTGTGCTGACAGTGGTCAAAGGGCGTGGTGGCACCGATTGTACGGCAGCCTCACTAGTGTCAGTCTGCCCCAGGGCAGCTGTGGCTACAATGTAGACTACCCATGTCAGTGTGTGTATGAATGGGTGGATGATTGATTGTAGTGTAAAGCGCTTTGGGGTCTCTGGGGATAAAGAGCTATACAAGTACAGACCATTTATCCCAGGTAAGACATGGGCTGATATTGTCTCCGGTTCAGGAGTGGTCTGACACAAGGAATGGGACATCTGTAGCCCAGTGTAGGATTAGGATTAGCTGATTGAGCTCCCAGTATTGAACTTTTTCACAATATTCTAATATTCTGAGACACTGAATTTTGGGTGTTCCTTATCTGTAAGCCATAATCACCAAAATTACAAGAAATAAAGGCTTGAAAAAAAACATTTTTTGTGCAGTTAATCTATACAATGTCTTTCATTTAATGAGCTAAATTACTGAAATATATGAACTTCGATGAGTCACAAAACATTTTTTTTAACGGTATCCAAATGTTTTGAGGTGTACTTGTACAGGGCTGTAGAAAACAATTAGCCACTTACACATTTTTTCTGTTCTTGCTTTGCTGTTACTCTTAAATGTTTCAGATCATCAAATTAATTTTAATATCAGAAAAAGATAACCTGAGGAAGTACAACATTAAGTTTTCAAATCAGTGTTTTATTCAAAGAAGGGGAAGAACAGATTAAAATAGTCATATTCAAAAAATGTATGTGTGTACAAATGGGCTCGTTTGTCGCATTGAGAGTATTTTTTCAAAATAACCTTTAAGCATTTATAGAACATACCATTTTAAAAAGCCCACGTTTGTGTATTAAAGTTTTCTGTTACTGGTCTGGTGTAATATTCTAACCTTAAATGTTGTATTTTCATTGGGCTGTAAGCAGAAAATCCTCATAATTAACAGAAATAAAGACTTGAAAAAATCAGTTTGTGTGCAGTTAATCTATACAATGTCTTTCTCAACTTTTCAACAATATCCTAATTTATTGAATGGGTCTGTAGTCATTGTAAGCCTTTGGGCCTCCAGTAAACCAAACGGAGAGTAATTATCCACATATGAAGAACACAAGGAACAGTAGTGAGCAGGAGAGGAATTAGAAGAAAAGACACTTTTTGAGAGGCTGCTTGTAACAAAACCCCTGAAGATTCCATATAAAATTGGCTCCGTTTGCTTGTTGAACAACGCTGGGTTAAAGGGTTGGACATCGTTGAAAATTGAACAGTTCCGGTTCCTATTGATCCTTGATTCCGATTCTGAGTCCAAAAAGTGGACGTGATTTAAATAAACTAGCTAATCAGAGTTCTTTCTGGATGAAAGAATTTGAACATCTCTATGAAATTATTTTAACTTTTTATGAACTATGAATTTCTCACAGGGCTGTTTTCAACCAGCATATAAATATCAACCCTATGAACCTTAATATAAATGTTATGAAGTTTGTTTTTTTTACAGGGGAACACTTTCACAAGAGAGCTTTATTTCTGAAAACCTCATTAAACACCTTTCTGCATATCCAGTGTGTGATGCTGGAGATACTTCCACATGTTACTGAGCTCTTACTGATGGGCTAACCTGGAGCAGAATATCAGACAAACAAGAAAAGAACTGCTTGTTCAACCCAGTCCAGATTAGCAGCAGGTACTGTATAAAATCAGAAAATGTTCCGGTTGAGGAACAAGATCATATCTGCCTTCTCAGGCAGTATGTGAGAGCGTTCTGGACAGATAATGTTTCCTGCAGTGGAGAACACACATTCGCTGGGAATAGAAGAAGCTCAAATACATAAATAAGAGAAAGGGAGATCTGACAGCAAAGGATAAGTCTGTCGTTGGTTCCGCCATCATGCAGCAGGGTCCTCAGACATAATGGAGTAGTGGAGTCTGGTCAGCTACCTGGCTAACGTTAGCTGGGTGTGTGCATTTGAGATGACCCACTGTTTTTAGGTCAGGTATGAATTGTTAACTGCCTCAATGTGGGTTGAAGATGTGTGTTATTGTTTTACTGACCTGATTGTGACTGCAGTGTGGTGCTATTCTGACCCTGGCGCAGTGCGTCACAGACGGGGAACTCTTTTTACCCGAGGTGTTCAATCACGTCGGTCATGCACCCTCCGTCGCACGCTTCCTGTGGATTTTTCTTTGTTGGTGTTTTGCCGCTTCCTCTTGCGGTCAACAGACTCGAAATGTAAAAATTTTAACGATTCTGGGAGAGTTGGAATGTTAGACCTGGTTCCAGTTGACTCGATGCCCAAACCCGCTGGGTTATGCCTGAAGTTTCGGAGCCTGATTGTGTTTATGGTCCATAGGTCCAAGTTGAGGGGCTTAAATCATTCCTTTGAAAATTCAAGAACTTTACTAAACATGAGAACAAAAGGAAAATCCGTCTTAGCTGCTAAATTTAAAGAAGACTGATAGTTTGAGACTTTTCAACATTGCTGCATTTTTACAAATATTTCCAGTAATTAATATGATCCATTTTTCGATCTATTTTTATTGGGATGCATCGATATGAAAAGTTGGGCTGACAATGATATAGCTCTTATGGCCGATAACCGATTTACCATTACTCTATACATTATATTATAAGTTATATATTTATTTAGAGAAAAAAACCTGCAACAAGATGGAAATAAACATTGGTTGTTAATGTCAGAGCAGTTCTACTTATGGGACTGATATATGTTACAAAATGGCTAACATTGGCTAATACCAATGTTGATGCAGATACATCATGCATCCCTATATTTTTTATATTATCTGTAAACGAGGTACTGGTGCTAAAAGATTTTCAGGGATTATGCATGCTGTGTAATGAACCCTTGCACTGTGTGTGACAGGTGACGTGATGCCTCAGTGTGGGTTCAGTTTCGAGTGTAGGCAGAGGGAGGCTCATCACAACACCTGTAAGGCCAACAGTCTGCTCCGCAAAGACAATCCTGATGCAGGTTGGATTAGCAGGGCAGACCGCCAACATGGAGCCAATGAGAGTGCTAAAGCTGGCTCACTGGACCCCCCCTATCCACCACGCAAGAATAATGGTTATTTTAACTATTCCCCCAACAATAGGAGTACCAGAGCTGTGTCCCGGAAGAACTCCTGGACACAAAAGGGCACATTTTCACCACTTGCTATTGGTGCAACAGCTGGAAGATTCACAGGTACAGATGTGCTGGGCTGCTCTGCAGCCATTGGTGCCGCCAGGTTTGGCGGTGTCGATCCGTCTAAGCAAATGGTACCAGATCCCAGCTTACCTGCATCCAAGAGGAAACAAAGAGGAAAGAAACACTTCAGAAACGAGAAGAAAAGGTGAGCCCAGACATCTGTCGCCATCATTAACCGAGTAATACACTTTCAGGCCTGCTGGGCCCATTAGTCAAATCTCCAAAACATAAGTGTTAACTTGGCAATGGTACAGCTTGTTTATCTGACTGTGACACAGTGTTGAAGAAATAGTCTTTTATTTTTTATTGTTGTTGGATTTCTGATCTTGCTCGTGTTTCCACCAAAGGACTCAGTCAGGAGTACTTTCTATGGGACAGAAAAACAACGGGGTACTTGTGGGTCGTAGTTTAACACTCCTCTCTGCAGCTTCTGTACTGCTACCCACCCATTACCCTATTAAGGCAGTGTCTCGCCCACGGCCCAAAATTGAATAGATGAAAAAATAATCTAAAACGAGGAAATCAGGGAAAATCTAAAAAAATAAACACAACCTCAGACTAAAAGAAAAATAAAACAATTGAAGGTTTTACTGAACATAAGATCTCTCTCTTCAAAGACTTTGCTAGTTAGGGGCCCTGATTTGTGACAATCGGTTTGTTTTTTTTGCCAAACAGAAACCGGGGTTTGCAGCAAGAGGATTATGTTTCTAAAATGAGTAAACCCTACTAATTTTTTTAAATTTTCCATTCCCTTTCCTTAAAATACTGGGCGAGGAGGGGGAGTAGCAACCATCTTTTAGTCCGATTTTTATTGATTAGTCCCAGACCAATCAAAAGCTACAACTCTTTTTAAATTGTTTAATCCCTTTTTTCCCCTTTCAATTAAAAAGGCAAAAATAAAACCACTTCTGTTTGATTTTTTGTACTTTCCCCCCATCCCCCCTTACTCTCAATTTTTAGATCAGTTTTCAGATCCTTTTATCTGTTTTAGTGTTTAAAAATACAGATAAAAGTTTTTAGGGGGGTGGGGGTTTTTTAACATTCATTTTGACACTGAAAATGTGATAGTATTAAAGGCTATATTTAGGGCTATCTTAGACTCAAAATTGGCTTTTGCTCAAAAACATTAACAACCTACCCACCTTTGTCTTCATTCTCTGGCCCCTTGTGCTGACATATGGATTTGGTGTAAAGACATAACAATTTTCTAAACCCCCCTGTCCTGTCTGACCATTTTTTAAATAATTTTTGAGTTTTAATTAACCGGGACCCCACAGCTGAAAAAAAATTCCCATCATAGTAGATCATTATCAGACGATGCTGTAAAAACTTTAAATATTCTGTTCAATTTTAAATTTCCTTTTTATCACAGAAAAAAAGTGGAGGGCAATAATTCTTTTTTCTGCCCCTTTCACAAATTGATTCTCCTGTTTCGAGTGTTACTTCATCATTGCGTGGTTTCATCAGACAATGCAGCCCCCTTGAAAAAAAGAGGTAATTATTTTTAGGGGGGTAGCTCCCTGGTTTTTAATTCAGAGCCTTGCATACTTTAAAAGCACAATGTTAGAAAATTTTGGGAGAAAATGGCGCTCTACACACATAGAAGATTCCTACTTAATCTGGAAAATAGCCTACTGTTGTAAAAAAAGCACTTCACAAGCTAGAACAGCGTATTTCTCACCCTTAATAGAAGAGAACAAGAATAAACCTAGGTTTCTCTTTAAATCAGTTGCTAAACTTACACAGAGTCATAGCTCTGTTGAGCCATCCTTCCCTTAGCTCTTAGCAGTCATGTCTTTAGGGATTCTTCTTAAAAAAAATTGAATCTATTAAAAGAAAATCTTTGACATACTCCGGAAAAGATGATTACTTCATCCTCAGCAAGTGGAAAAACATTGAAAGTAACTGTAGAACCTGATTTATTTTTGGGACTGTTTTGCCTGTGGACTTTCTGAGTTATCAAAAAATTAGCTTCATCTAAAACCTTCAACTTGTATGTTAGACCCAAACCCAACCAAATTATTTAAGGAAGTGTTCCCTCTGATTACCAGCCCCATTTTAGATATGATTAATCTATCTTTAGTAATGGATATGTACCACAAGCTTTTAAAGGAGCTGTAATTAAAACCTTTGCTTAAGAAACCTTTGCTTGATCGAGATGACTTGAAAAAAATTACAGACCCATATCCAATCTTCCATTCTTATCTAAAAATTCTTGAGAAAATAGTTGCTAATCAATTGTGTCAGCTTTACACAGTAATGACCTGTTTGAAGAGTTTCAGTCAGGTTTCAGAGCTCATCATAGCACTGAAACAGACTCTGACACTGAAAACTTTCCTTTTTGATAAAGCTTATAGTTAGAGTGGCTTAGGTTATCCTGAGCTATCTCTGTAGTTATGCTGCTATAGGCTTAGCTGCTGGAGAACATAATGACCCAAAATTTCACCCCCTTCGCTACATTTCTCACACTACTCTCCAATTTTTCAATTATTTTTGTTATTTTTAGCTTTTAACTTTTTCCCCTCTCTTTTCTCTTCTTAGAAGCTACACCTGGCCTGACTCTGTGTCTACCTGTGACACCTTTCTGGAGAGGGGAATCCTCCAAGCTTCTGCTGGCAACAACTTAATGCTCACCCTCTACCGATGATCCACATGGCCCTGTCTTTCAGTGTTTAACCCTTTCTCTCTCCTAAACATGGCGATTGACTGAGCTTTTACTGTAACTAACTCTATGTGCTCTCTTTCAGACTCTAACCTTGAAAACCGGCTCAGAGTTTATATGTTCTTTCTTTCTAGATGAAACAACTAAAGGAGCTACATCCATTAACATTTACTTTTCCTTCCCATAGAAAGTACTCCTAGATCAGTGCTTCTTTGTTCTCTTTGTGTCTCTGCTCTGTTCTCTCTAACCCCCAGTCGGTCGTGGCAGATGGCCGCTCACACTGAGCCTGGTTCTGCTGGAGGTTTCTTCCTGTTAAAAGGGAGTTTTTCCTCTCCACTGTCGCTACATGCATGCTCAGTATGAGGGATTGCCTCAAAGTCAACGCCAGTGACTGTCCACTGTCTCTACATGTTCATCCGGGAGGAGTGAATGCTGCAAGTCACTGACTGGATGCAATCTGCTGGGTTTCCTTAGACAGAAAAACTTTTTATCCAGTTTGAATAAATAACAAATGCTGACTGCACTGTTCAGTGATTAAGATTAATTGGAATGTATGTACCTGAGTTTTGTGAAGGGCCTTGAGACGACATGTGTTGTGAATTGGTGCTATATAAATAAACTAAATTAAATTGAATTGTGGTTAACAGCTTGGTCAGTATCTTTCTAGAATAGAAGCATGGCTAAACACCAACGCACCTTCTGTTCTCCTGACTGAAGATTTTTAGGAATGTGTTGGCAAAAACTGTGTTATTTACTGTAAACATGCAAACATTTAACGAGAACCTACAATAATTATCGAATCCAATACCATGGGTGTTTTTACAGAGATAAGAACATGACCGATCTCGAGATGCCGCTGCAGGAGGAGGAGGACTGGGAAGAAGAGATCCAAGAGGCCACTTTCAAAAACAGGGAAAAGATGGTTTTAGAGGCCGCACCTTATGGTAAAACAGCCTTTCTCTAAACTTAATAATTCAATTCTACATCAATGTATAGTCACTACAAACTGATCAGTCATAATATTATGACTACTCATTAGTTGGTTTAGTAAAAGTGGTCATCTCAGGTTAGTGTTTTTACAGTGTTCTGCTAGAAAAAGCTACATAATGTAATTTATCCTGACGGATTTTGGGTCCCGTTAATTGCTGATCTGATCCCTACTTTGTCACTGCACACACCCTTTTTCAATGATGTGGATGATCATGTGTGTGTGGGCCTAGTATGTAACATTAAGGCTGTCTCGGTGTTGTGCCTTATCAGATATTATGCCACTGGAAAGAAAGAAATCTGTTGAAATAATGAGATTAACACTTGAGTTATATTTCTAGGCCCTGACTGGCATCCTGTGCCTTCTGCAGGTCCAGAGGACGTGCTCCACTTCTCTCTGCAGGATTTGACACTTCGGCAGAGCGACTCGGTCGACCCGCCAGAGATGGCCAATTACAGCCCCGCCGTGCACCACGCACACCCCATCCGATGGAGATGCTGCCGAGTTCCTGCTGAATCAGAGCAGTTTGCAGACGCCGGGGAGTAAGCCAGACTGTAGAGGGGTATCAAAACCGCCATCGAATAAGACCTGGCGGCTTAACAATTTTAAAGTTGACCCTGTTTGGGGATCCTGGAGAGAAACTGCGAATAGAACAGTTGCCATATGGGCGTTTTTTTTTTTCTTCAAATAGGGCTTCAGTTTCATAAATTAAAAAGTAAATATTTACCCTAATTTCAACATCAAATATGTTAATTGACTTAGTTGAGTTATAAATTGTAAGAAAGCATCTAAGTTGTAGGCAGGTTCTTTTATTATCTTTTAGTCTAGGTTCTATTTGATCATTTTAGTTAGGATTTTTATTTCTTTTTAACCAAATAACCATTTATTTAGCTCTTGCCTTTGTGGTCTTAAATGTTTTTAGTTCTCTACCAGACTCCTGCTATACTTCCTGTTTTTATATTTTTAAATATAATTTTAGTAGTTTTGTTTTAAAGGTGGCTGATTTGAGAAGAGCGACCAATTGCATTGTCTATAAAACAGCACACGTTCGACAAAAACGGACATGAAGTTAGTATTTTAATTTAACAAAGGAAAGTCGGCTTCCAGTGGAAATATGGTTCAACTCTGTAACACCACCAACCTGTCTGCTTTTTCATGCTCTACTTTTGATTTTCTTATCTAGAATAAATCAGATTTTCCTCAGATTTCTCCTCTGAGGTTTTTGCCTCAACAGTGTCCTCTCTTTGTGATATTCTACCTTACACAGTTGGAGCCCAACGTTTTGAAACTGACAGAAATGTTGGTTTTCACAAACTTCACTGATTCAGTTCTTGGATCTTGCTGTCAGATGTTGCTGGGGTGTACTGAAGTTTAATAAACATTTTGAAATGTTTTTATTGAGAAATGCCATAAGGGTATACAAAGCAGCAGTATTACAGCCTTCAGCCTTCATTTCTTGTATAGTTTTAGAATACCTGATATCAGCGTCTGGTCCAAATTCTGATCAGTGATCCGATCATGGTTTATCAGTGCTTTGAGGTATAGTTGAACAAAGGATTTTCTTGCCATGGGCCAAAAATGTTTTTATCCTTGAACTTCTGGGTTCCCGGTTTTTTTTTTTTTTACTATGTCCTGTCCGGCAGAGTAGCGCTCAGAATTGTTGTCTGAGTGCCAAGAAAAAGCCCAACAGATTTACTTTCACAAGTGGAGCATTACAGCTAACGCTTTAAAGCTCTGCTTGATATTTATAAAGGAAACTGCTTTGGGATTATTTCAATTGTTACAGAGACAAAAACGAAAAGGAAAAAAAAATAAACACGAAAGAGAGAGGTGGGGCAAAAAGGAAAAGGGGAGAAAATAAGAATGGATAAGAAAAAGGATGAAGAGAATTCAAGGTAACACCCTGCTTGCTTCTACACCTGCAGAAATGTTCATATTAACAGCTTTTTTGACGAAAAAATGCACTGTACTTATGAAAGCAAGATTTATTTAGTGGTAAATGCGGCTCAATATAGAACATTTGTGTATCTCTTAACACCTGAATCTAAACACCTGTGGGTCTTAGTGTGAGCGCGCTTATGATTTCTGTATAAAAATCCAGAGAAGAGCAGGGGAGAGTCCCAGGGGAACCGCCCAGCAGCTAAGGTGGAGAAGCCCCAGGGAGCTGCAGCGATGAGCCCACAGGCCGAGCAGATCCAGCCATGGACCCGAGACCCCGGGACATAACACACCCCAAGCAAAGGCCCGACAGAGCCCAGGGGCCCTGGCAAGCAGGCACCGGGAGTGAGCCGGCACACACCATAGCACCCAGCCCCGGACACCGAGAACCACAAGTAGGCTATACCAGCGGGCAGAGACACCAACCACCGCCAGGTAGTGTGGCAGGGAGGAAATAGGTCCCACATTTGATAGGGGGCCTAAACTGATCCAGGAGAGGGAGCAGTCCAAGACCCAGCCTGACACAAAAAACAAGCGCACACAGTCACAATCTCACATTCCCACCCTCATGCGTACACATAAAAACACACAACCACGCACCCACCGTAAAGATAAACAATGGACGTCGTACACTCACTCACATTCCCCATACATACTCTATACTCCCAAGTCCAGGTGCTGATACCCCATAGGGGCAACCGGACCACCTGAACCTGGGCTGGTGCCTGTACCTGAGCGGCCCTAGCCCGGAAACCAACCCTCAACCCTAGTCCCCAACGACCCTCATCCGAAGAAGGGGAGCATGTACAAAAGAGTGGTCTTCGTGGTCCAAACTAGCCCGCCAACCAGAGCCGCCCCAGGATGAAACAGTCCTAACCCCCAAATAAATTTTGATCCTAACCCCATGAGCCCCCCACCCCCAATGAACCCCAACATGAATTTCCCCACAGGGCCACCCCCAACAAGGACACAGATATCGAGCGCAAGGCCCCGAACCCAAACGCCATGAATCCCCTCCCCGCAGGTGAGCTCCACCCCCGAAAAGCCGACGAAGCCACACCCACACAGCGCAAGCTCCGCACACAGCCCCGCTCCAAGCACCCCCGCCGCATCCTGCTCCCCACACAGCGCACCGCGACGGCCAGGCAAGGGCCCCGCGCAGCGCTACCCCAGGCAGAACAGGGCAGACACCACCGAGCACTGCGCCCACAACAAGATGAAACAACCTCGCCCAGCAATAGGTCCCCGGCCAGTGGCAAGCTGGCCGGGGACCTCTTCCTGTGTTCACTTCTGTGTTCACTCCTGTGTTCACAAAACCTGCCTGCCGCCAATCCCCTGCAAGCTCTGCACGGGTGGCAACTTGATTCCTATAGTAGAATCCTCTTTAGAAGACGGTCCTGGCACTTGTTGGACTTTCTTGGACGCAGCAACTTGAACCTTTCTCTTTGACACTTTTGATGATTGGATAAATTGTTGATTTGAGTTCAATGTTCTTAGCTTGTGAGACCTTGTCATGTAAAGTGACAATGCACTATAAAGTATTTTCATTCTTCTAGTTGCAGTTAATTTAATTCATCTGATCTCTTTTTAAATCAACCTGTACCTAATGGAAGAAGCCATCATTAAAAACTGAAGCTGTAATCTTTGCAGAAAGCAACATTTCTTTCTGTTTTAAAGCTTTTGGCCACAAATGTGGTCGATTAACTACCTGCGGTTGCCACTGCCAGCCACTAGATGGTGCTATCAGTGTATGATTAGATTTTTCTGAGACCGCTCCCACACACCTTGGGGAGTTCAATGGGTTCATTCTTAAAGGCTTGAGAGGCACAGGCTCTTGCTTGCACACTGCTCAGCCTCGCCCCCCTCTTTTTCTTTAATTCACATCGCAACTTACAGTGGGATTGCTCCTGAGAAGATCAAGGCAGTCTCATTGTTGTAAATCAATAACCTTCACAGACCCCATGTCACGACTGGATTGAAACTGTGGTTTCTCTACCATTACTACGTGCTGGCTCAGAATTTAGAGTAGCTTTGTTTTTTCAAGTATGAACAGAAAGACTGCAACATCAGATCTGTCATTATCAAAGCGCCACAGCTGCTTTTGATCTACTCTACACCTTAACTTGGCTTCCATTGTTGAAGTAAGAGGCAAGTGTGACCGAAAGGAGTGGTGATGATATGAGGATGATGATGATATGGATGTACAGTATTTGCATACTCTCACAGAGACGTGTTCATAGGAAAGGGGCTGGATCATCACAGAGCTGCTCATATTACTGAGTGGACAGATACTATGTAGTGAGTTTGGAGGGTAATGTTTAACGTCCCAGCAGTAAAGAGTCGTTGTCCTGGGGTAGTTTACTGACATGTGTCATAATTGTTAGGAGATCTGAGACTGTTTTAGCGCATTTTTAGCATGCAGTTAAACCCTGTAGAGGATGCTTTGAAACCGCTTTGTTTCAGGATAGTTTTTAGCATCTTACCCCTCATCCTTACAGTACCTTGCTAAAGTATTTACACCTATTTTCTCAATTTTCAGTTAGATTCATGTCTAAACCATGTTGTTGTTCTGGCTGTGTTTTATCCTGCTGTAAGGTGATCCTCCGCCCCAGTCTCAAGTCTTTTGCAACCTCTAACGGGTGTTCTTCCATGGTTGCCCTGTATTTAGCTCGGTCGTTGGTGGAGGGAAGCATCCCCACAGGACGATGCTGGATCCGTCCAGGTGTATCAGAGTGAAAGGGCTGAAGATAAATGCATGCCAAACTCAGATTTTTTAAAAATCTTCTTCCTTCCACCTTACTATATTGCACTACTTTGTGCTGGCCTATAACGTTATATCTTGTTAAAATCACATTAGCTTGTAATGTGGCCAAATGTTGAAAAGATGAAGGTTGAATACTTTTGCATGGCTCTGTAAGTAAAGGCATAGAGGGGAAACTTGTCTAAATATTGGTGACCATCTGCATATGTGTTTGAGGCATTTATTCCCAGAAATCTGCCTGCACTGACAATTTTTTATTTTACTGTGGATAATCTACTCTGTAAACTTTTCACACCTTGATATTCAAATCTGCTCTAAAGGAGAGTCTGCACACGCTTTATCTTTGGAAGCATAAGAATTGTTCTGAACTGGTAGAAGCATGGATCCGTCATTGAGTGTAATCGGGGTTCTCTCTTTGGACGCGAAGGCGGTGACTCCTGCTGTTTTCACATCCATGTGACAGGTTTTTGTTGTAAAGCTTCTCCCTGTAACTGTCTCCCCTAACTTTACCCCCTCTAAGAGCACTTGGGCTGTGCACACAGCCCATCTGTTAGTGATTGTCACTGGAGTTCAGTTTTTACTCTGCAACACTGTTGCACTTTCATAAATCTTAATTAAGCAGCATTCAGAATAAGAAAGTGTATTGCCCCGGGGTTGAGAGGATTTCCACTCCGAGTGCTGGAAGCAGCTGGAGTACTTCTGTTTTCCGAGTTGTTGGGGTTGGTATCAGAGCTCCAGAGTTGAGAAAGACCATCTGTCATGTTGTAATCGTGGTGCGTGATGACACCCCTTTATGGATCCTTTGACTACGTTCACTGTTTGAACAAATAAACTGACACAATGGTGGGCTGAAATGAGCAGGGTCATTTGACATCCTCACTGCTACATTGTGCCTGTGCAGCTTTTTAATACAATCAAACTTCACCGAGTGACTTTTACACGTTATTTTTATAAATTGCTCTGACTTACCAGCACTTTGGCTTTGTATTACTTGTAAAGATTTCCCCATGCGGTGATGGTAATCAGTTCCACATTTAAAGACTCATTTCCCAAACGTGAGTCACCGTTTTTGTCTGTTTTAAGTGTGACTATTAATTTCTTGATCTGGTCTGCTAGGTCCAGCACATGAAGAGACTCCGGTTGAAACGCGGAGGAAGTTTGTGGTCAGCTTGAACTTAAGCTGCTAAGTAAAGCACCCACGTTCCGGATGTGCAGTTTGTTCTAAAAATTGTGGTTAATCCAACTCTGGGCGTCCGAAACCTTACATAGAGCTGTGAAACACTGTTTGCCCACTTACCGATGTCCTGTTTTTGCTTTTTTATTGTCACACTTAGATGTTTCAGATGTAGTTTTCAAATGATGATTCCATTTTTTAAGGGGATAAAAGCTATGCCACGAAGTGTTTGTGATACCTGGCAATGAGTCTTAAGTCACTGTGGAGGAGTTCTGGTCCACTCTTCTTTGCATAATTCTTTTAATTCACCCAAATTAAGTGGGTTTCAAGCATGAACAGTGTTTAGGGTCATGCCACTGAATCTCAGTCTAATTTAATTTTGGACTTTGACTTGGCCACTCCTCAAAAATCATCCTTTTGTGCTTTTTTTAAGGCATCCAAAGGTGGACTTGCTGGTGTCGTTTAGATGACTGATGGCTTGACATTGTCCTTTAGGATTTTCTGCTAGTTAGCAGAATTCCTGGTCCAGTCAATTACAGCAGGTAATGAAGCAGCAAAGCAGCCTCAGACCATCACATTACCACCATCATGTTTTACTGTTAGTATGATGTTATTTTTCCTTAAATGCTGTTAGCAGTCAGAGAGTTTGGTAAAAGCCAATATAGGGACCACAGCAAGCATGTGGACAAAGGTGCTCTGGCCAGATGAGGCCAAAAATCGTAGAGGTAGATTGCAGATCAGTGTGAACACAACATCCCCACTGTAAAACATAGTGGTAGCGGCATCATGCTGTGGTGATACACTACTTCAGCAGAGACAGGGAGCTAGTCAGAGTTGATGGGAAGAAGGATGAAACAAAGAGCAGGACAGTGGATTGTTTAAAGCTCATTCATGTAAGTGGACCAGTCAAAGTCCAGAGCTACATCCAATTGGGATTCTGTGGTCAATTTTGGAGTTCTGTTCGGACACCCTCCTTCTAATCTGATTGATCCTAATACATATGGACAAAGTTTTCAGGCTTTAGATGCTTAAAACTGGTGGAGCCATGAGCGACAGATACTTCTACAAAGTACCGACTCAGTGAGCTGAATATAACTGGATGAAACATGATTCAAATTATTTTAAAACTGTTTTGGATTTTTCCTCCCCTTTACAACTTTGTGTTGATCTCTCCCACGCATTTATATAATGAAATACTTTCACAAGCAGCTGTATGTCATGTAGCTTTTTACACAGCAGTTTCTTTGCTGCCCTTTTTTTTAAAATAAACCCGACATTCACATGAGAACCTTTCCAAACTCCTCCTCCTTTAGTCTTATTCAAATTTCAGTTATGGAAATTGCGAAATTTTTCAAAATTTCAGCTACTCAAAATACTTTATTTACATGTTTTACTCTATTGGAATCCTGGTATATTTGAATAGTTTATTCCTGACCTAGAAACCCCAGATTGTTCTGAATGTAGATAATTCAAACATCACCCATTGCTCAGACTATATGGAAAGTAGTATTAATTAATGGCTGTCAGGCCTCGTGTCAGTCCAGTTGAAACAAATGGCCATTTTGACGCATGGTTCAGTTGTGCTTTTAAGTGGACTGGCAAAGAAAGGTCTCTGGTCTCACATCTTTTGCCCATAAACAGCATCCCTGTCCTTTTCCTTAAATGACCTCCCACAGTGCATGAGAAACAGTACAAGCAGTTCAGAAAAACAACCTAATCTGTTTCCTCTCCTCTGTGACTCATCTCCCGTCATGGCGTTTTCATTTGTCTTTAATGCAGTTATTCTTTGCCTTTACTTTTTCGTGCCTTGTTTTAAACTCATTCTGTAACAGCATGTTGGTGAGTACAGGATAAATCGGTGGTGGGCTGAGTACAGTTAGAACCTACCGGTACAAAAGATAAATGCTCTGTTTGGAGGTTTCTGGTAAATTGGAACCATAACGTGCAGTCGACTAGTTATTAAAATTGGTAAAAGATGGAAACTAAGCTGGGCTTTGGAAAGGCGGCATCAGTTAGCCTGGCTGCATGGCAGATTTATTTAATTTGCTTGCTCAGTGCTGGCAACAACAAATTACTTATGGGAAATCAATTCTTCTCACTTTCAGGAAATTTTTTTTTTTTTTGGTCATATGTAGATAATCTTCATTTGCAAGGAGCTGTAAACTATTCATACCTCTTTCATATTTTGTCCAGTTACACAAAGCTCAACTTTTTTTTTTTTTACAAATAAAAATCTGAAAAGTGTGTGTCCATTTAAATTTAAATTACAATAAAATCCATTGCAACCAGTTACCTTTACAAGTTACCTAATCAGTAAATAATGTCTATCTTTGTGTAGTGTAGAAGGCCTCAGATTGGAGAATATTGGCAAAACGAAAAGCATCATGAAGATCAAGGAACACAGCATCAAGGTCATCAAGGTCATTAAGTTACACAGCAAGGTTAGGTGGGAGAATTCCGTTGACAGGACACCTATACTCCATGGATCTGGCCTTTAAGGAGGATTGGCAGGAAGAAAGATGTTCCCATAAGGATTCATAAGAAGTCCTGTTTGGCACAAGCGATGTAGGACACGGCCAACATGGACGAAGGTGCTGTGGTCAGATGAGAACATAACTGAGCTTTAAAGCTGTGTGGCAGACAACTAATGCCACACATCACCCTGAACACACAGTGCCCATGCTGGAACATGGTGGTGGCAGCAGCATGTTATGAGGAGGCTATTCAGCAGGGACAGGGAAGCTGGATGGACCTAAAAACAGGACAGTGCATTAGATCAAAGCTCATTTATGTAAGTGAACCAGTTAAAGTCTAGAGCAATACTGGAAGAAAAATGTTGAATGCTGCAAAAAACTTGAGACTGGAGCAGACTTTCACCTTCCAGCAGGGCAGCAACCCTAAACATACAGGGGTTGGACAATGAAACTGAAACACCTGTCACTGTAGTGTGGGAGGTTTCATGGCTAAATTGGACCAGCCTGGTAGCCAGTCTTCATTGATTGCACATTGCACCAGTAAGAGCAGAGTGTGAAGGTTCAATTAGCAGTGGTAAGAGCACAGTTTTGCTCAAAATATGAAATGCACACAACATTATGGGTGACATACCAGAGTTCAAAGAGGACAAATTGTTGGTGCACGTCTTGCTGGCGCATCTGTGACCAAGACAGCAAGTCTTTGTGATGTATCAAGAGCCCGGTATCCAGGGTAATGTCAGCATACCAACCAAGAAGGACGAACCACATCCAACAGGATTAACTGTGGACGCAAGAGGAAGCTGTCTGAAAGGGATGTTCGGGTGCTAACCCGGATTGTATCCAAAAAACATAAAACCACGGCTGCCCACATCACGGCAGAATTAAATGTGCACCTCAACTCTCCTGTTTCCACCAGAACTGTCCGTCGGGAGCTCCACAGGGTCAATATACACGGCCGGGCTGATATAGCCAAACCTTTGGTCACTCTACCAATGCCAAACGTCGGTTTCAATGGTGCAAGGAGCGCAAATCTTGGGCTGTGGACAATGTCAAACATGTATTGTTCTCTGATGAGTCCACCTTTACTGTTTTCCCCACATCCGGGAGAGTTACGGTGTGGAGAAGCCCCAAAGAAGCATACCACCCAGACTGTTGCATGCCCAGAGTGAAGCATGGGGGTGGATCAGTGATGGTTTGGGCTGCCATATCATGGCATTCCCTTGGCCCAATACTTGTGCTAGATGGGCGCGTCACTGCCAAGGACTACCGAACCATTCTTGAGGACCATGTGCATCCAACGGTTCAAACATTGTATCCTGAAGGCGGTGCCGTGTATCAGGATGACAATGCACCAATACACACAGCAAAACTGGTGAAAGATTGGTTTGATGAACGTAAAAGTGAAGTTGAACATCTCCCATGGCCTGCACAGTCACCAGATCTAAATATTATTCAGCCACTTTGGGGTGTTTTGGAGGAGCGAGTCAGGAAACATTTTCCTCCACCAGTATCACGTAGTGACCTGGCCACTATCCTGCAAGAAGAATGGCTTAAAATCCCTCTGACCACTGTGCAGGACTTGTATATGTCATTCCCAAGATGAATTGACGCTGTATTGGCCGCAAAAGGAGGCCCTACACCATACTAATAAATTATTGTGGTCTAAAACCAGGTGTTTCAGTTTCATTGTCCAACCCCTGTACATATCCATGCTAGAATGGCCCTGTCAAAGTCCAGTCCTAAATCTAATTGAGAATCTGGAAAATTGCTGTTTGCATGCCCTTGCCACCCAATCCTTGAGAGCTTTAGCTTTTTTGTTACAAAGAAGAATAGGCAGAAATGTAAGTCTCTGGTTGTGTAGAGCTGACAGACACATAAGCAACAAGTGACAAAGCAGTAACTTAGCAGGCCGAATACAAATGGATGCCACTCTTCAGATGCATCTGTTGCTGCTAGTGAAGAAATCCTGCACCTTACTGAGACAGTATGCAGAGTTCAAAGATCTGGGGGAAGAGTACACAGAGTCTGTGGAAATAGTTGGCAGTAGTGACTGTACTCTAAAGGTTATGATGGCCTCATCACCAAGCACTGTGTTTGTTAAATGTGATGAAATGTAGAGGTCTCGCAAGGCTCAGGGGTGTTGTTCCTTATACCTACTAACCCCGAGCCATAGTTTTTGATATTTATTGATGCTGATTTTTTGGAATTTCTCTGTTGCAATTATGTCTTCATGTGTCAGGATTTGTTGGTGGATTGTTATAAACGGCATCGTTGCCACATCTGGTGGGCAGAGGAAAAGCAAATGCTGAGTCAGACTGATCGAGACGCGTTCGCCTAGTGTCAAGTTTCCACCATATGGTGAACTGCAGCTCTCCCCACTTTTTTTTACTGGTAAACTCACTTCCTGGCTATCATTGTGATGTTATTGCAGGGTGTTTTTGCTGAATGACTCACTTGATGGAACGGTTGAGAAAACTCATGCTTTAACTGTCCTCGAGTTATACACCGTGATCCCCAATCTCATAAAGACAAACTACAGAGCAGAAGTGCTCAGCATCATACCGCCTCATGTTTACAGCAAATATTAAAAAGGAAGATCAATTTGTTGTGTGCATTGTAGGGTACGGGCATTGTATTTTTGAATGTGTGACAACTGTAAAACCACTTTAGTTGCAGTAAATTTGATAAATGCTTCAATAACTTACTTTTACTAAGTTAAATTAAATACTAGGAGCCTTTCAGCACTATGCAAAATAAAACACCGGGACAGAGTTTGATGGATAGGTGGAATATGGTCATAGTAAGCACCGAAAATGTTTTTGTCCATATTGACATGACATTAATAAAAAAGAAAGTCTGCTAACCAAACTGGTCCAGTTGCTCCGAGGGCCCTCTCTGGTGGTTCTGATTGGCCTCTGTTTGCCCAATCATGTTATTACACACTATACCTAATAAATAAATAAATATACAGGGGTTGGACAATGAAACTGAAACACCTGTCAATTTAGTGTGGGAGGTTTCATGGCTAAATTGGACCAGCCTGGTAGCCAGTCTTCAAAATACTGAAATGCACACAACATTATGGGTGACATACCAGAGTTCAAAAGAGGACAAATTGTTGGTGCACGTCTTGCTGGCGCATCTGTGACCAAGACAGCAAGTCCTTGTGATGTATCAAGAGCTAATGTCCAATGGTCTAATGTCCATTCCTTGTGTTCTTTAGTCCAAATAAGTCTCTTCTGCTTGTTGCCTGTCCTCAGCAGTGGTTTCCTGGCAGCTATTTAACCATGAAGGCCTGATTCACACAGTCTCCTCTTAACAGTTGTTCTAGAGATGTGTCTGCTGCTAGAACTCTGTGTGGCATTGACCTGTTCTCTAATTTGAGCTGCTGTTAATCTGCGATTTCTGAGGCTGGTGACTCGGAAGAACTTATCGTACGCAGCAGAGGTGACTCTTGGTCTTCCTTTCCTGGGACGGTCCTCATGTGAGCCAGTTTCTTTGTAGTGCTTGATGGTTTTTGCGACTGCACTTGGGGACACTTTCAAAGTTTTCCCAATTGTTCGGACTGACTGACCTTCATTTCTTAAAGTAATGATGGCCACTCGTTTTTCTTTACTTAGCTGCTTTTTTCTTGCCATAATACAAATTCTAACAGTCTATTCAGTAGGACTATCAGCTGTGTACTGTATCCACCTCCTGCACAACACAACTGATGGTCCCAACCCCATTTATAAGGCTTGAAATCCCACTTATTAAACCTGACAGGGCACACCTGTGAAGTGAAAACCATTTCAGGTGACTACCTCTTGAAGCTCATCAACAGAATGCCAAGAGTGTGCGTAGCAGTAATCAAAGCAAAAGGTGGCTACTTTGAAGAACCTAGAATATAAGACATATTTTCAGTTGTTTCACACTTTTTTGTTCAGTATATAATTCCACATGTGTTAATTCATAGTTTTGATGCCTTCAGTGTGAAGCTACAAATATATATATATATATATATATATATATATATATATTTAATATATATTTAAAGTATCTAAAGACCAGCTTACTGCATCAAACCAAAGATTCTGCAGCAATCCCTCATCCTGAGCAAGCATCTGGTGACAGTGGAGAAGAACCAGTCACAGACCTCCAACAGAACCAGTACAGGACGCAGATACAACAATCAAGGAACGCCTGGCTCAAGATTACTTTTTATGGGAGAGAAACACAAGAGTTAATGGCAGCAAAAGGGCTGTTAATGGTTCTGTCTGGTAGAGAAAAAAGCTTAACAGAAAGCCATGGAGTCAGTGGTACTTTCTATGGAAAAAATAAAGAGAGTACATGGTAGCAGTAACTCAATGTGGGACCCCAGCCATGGGTTACATTAAAGGCCAGTAAGAACTTTTCTGGAATTTGCAAAATAAATGTCATTAACCTACGTCCAGCACAGCCAGGAACAGGGAATAACAGCGGACCTCCCGTGACATCACTGTCCAAATAAAATCACCGCTTTTGCAACAAACTGACGCAGGTCCCCAGAGGAACTGGACGGAGGGACAAAGCGCGCTAATGTCTCTTTGCTGGCAAATAGACATAGGTCTTCAAACTGGATCCAAGAGTGTCATACGATCCCGCGATCATATGCACTAAGTTAAGTAGGAATGAATTGCTGTTTGTGTATCCGGTATTCATTCATGAAGGGGGTAATTAAGGAACAAGCCTTGCTTGACTTTCTCTCTGAGGTCCGTAGTTTGTCTCAACTTTAAATAAAGTTGAGACAAACTTTATTTAAAGGGTGATTTTAAACACAGAAGATCAGCCATAACGCGCCGTCCACGCTTATGCATTTAACCCTTTTATTAGTGGTATTTTAAAGGTGTGTGTTTTATTCTGATGATAAGCTATGAGCTTCTTTTGTTAGCTTCAACCGCTAACAGCTAAGAACACGTGCTTGCCTGCTAAGATCATTTACCCAAAAAGGTTGTTAGTTTTCAATCTAGTAAAATGATATTTCCCTAAATATTTTAGTAAACTTGATAACTAAGTAACACAAGCCCATTTCTCAAAGAGATGGTTCTTATTCAAAATAATATTTCTTTAAATATTATTTTAATAAATAAAGGCAGCTAATTAAACACTGTTGAGAATTGGTCATCCAGAAGGTCGGTTTTATTCAGCAAATCATTCTTTAAAATATTATTTTATTAAAATAATGTTTTATCTGATCTTGCATTGTGAAGGGTTGTCTAAAGGTATGCTGATTATTGCCTAAGTTAGTTCCAAGACTAACTTAACTGCATTTCCAGATTCTTCAAACTTCATTTCCAGATTCTTCAAGATAGTCCTTGGTTCTCAAACATAAACATTGCATGGTAATGTTGCATCACTCTTTTGGTCATGGTTTTCAACCATCTTTGATTCACTTGTTTATATTGTACATAGCCCATTAGTCTTCCTTAGTCTTCATTCTTCTTGGTAGTTTAGTTGGATTTTTTTTAGCATAGTAAAGAGTTTGTTGATTGAAATATGTTTGACTTTAAGTTGACTTATTTTTGTTAGTAAATTCTTGTATTTTAAGAAATTGTGTGAATTCATTGTGTGTGTGTGCAGAGTTTTGCTGTTCAATAATGTCAGAGCTTGGCTTTCAATTTTGTCCTAATACCACCGCCTTATTAGGCTGGTATTCACAGGACAACCCTTAACAGACCGAAATATTATTTAATAAAATATTAAAGTATTAATATTAAATAATATATTCATAATCACAACATCAGTCAATGGTCACTGCTTTTTTAAATGGCATTAGGACTAACAAAAGAGCTTAACCTGCTAGAGTGTAGAGCAATAGGTATTTATATTTTCTGAAGGAAAAAAGGACTTTGTAATAAAATAAAACTGAAAATAGATTTGAAAATAATTCATTTTTAGGATAGTCTTCAAAAGAATCTCAAGCTGGCATTTAGTACCTATTCCATGCTTAAGCATATAAATAAATAAATATCAACAATATAAACGATGTTAAAGCCACCCTGAGAGCACACTGAAAATAATGTAAGCTGTAGAAAAATGTATAAAAATGATTTAGAGTATAATAAACATGTGTTCTAATCATGGTAGTGTGTCCGTTTAACTCATGATGGCACATCCTGGTACAAAACTGAATTTGTAAAACGTGCTGACATCAAATGCTATTATTTAATGTTGGTAGCCTGAATGTTTTCAGAATGTATCTACAGAGATACATGTGATACTGGTGAGAGGGGGGAGTTGACTATTAGTTGACTATTAGCAGAAGAGTATCAGAATGGAAATTTATCATTTCTGGCATTCTTTAGATGGTTTCTTATATTTTTTTTATCATTAAACCAAGAATGATCTGCCTGGTGTTTTTTGTTTGATCTGGAAGCAATCTGTTTCTCCTGTTACAATTACAGTCCCGTTTACACTAAAAACCTTCCACCCTTTAACTGAGTACATTTATTTCGAGTGGAAAAAACATGCACATTAGTGAATAACTTTTTGTTTGTTCGTTTTTTTTTATTTTTTATACAAAATCACTGCTGCCACGATTGGCACCTCCCTAAAAATTCCTATGAACTTAATGTAACCCATTCATTTTCCCATGGGTGTTTATTTGAACTGTGGCAGGGTCGCGAGGGAGCTGGTGCCTATCTCCAATGGTCTACAGGCGGTAGGGAGGGTACACCCTGGACAGGTCGCCAGTCCATCGCAGGGCAACACAGACACACACAGGACAAACAACCACTTAGAGAGACCAATTAACCTAACAGTCATGTTTTTGGACTGTGGGAGGAAGCCAGAGTACCCAGAGAGAACCCACGCATGTACGAGGGAGAACATGCAAACTCCTGCTGATTATCATAAAACAGGAAATAGTTACAGGAAAGTGGCTATTCACCCAAACTCACCCAAATCTACAGTCACTTCAGTAATTAAATGTTTGAAGAAACTGGAACTGTGACAAACACGGCTGACATCTTGGGGTCTCCATCATAACCAGTAGATGCTATTTACATGCCAATCAGAGCTTTTCTGTCCTATCGCAAACATAAATGTATGGAGTTTGCTAAATATTACCGGGACTTTAACTTTACTCTGTTTTGGTCAGAATATGTCGAAAATATGTCAAAAAGCTTCTAATGGCCAATGTTGGGTACGGTGGAGGATCTGTAATGCTGTGGGCCTGTTTCTCTGCTGAAGAACTGAAGAACCTTGTTAGAGTGCATGGCATCATTAACTGACTACATGTATGGCCAAATCATCACAGAAATGGTTCAACAAACTAAATCAACTCTCTTGCTTGACCATCTGAGACCTTAATCCTACAAAAACCTGCAGGGTGAGCTGATAACAGTGAACAGCATAAAAGAGGACCCAGGACTCTGGTTGATCTGCAGAGGAACGATCAAAGACTGATCAAAGATCCCCCTCTCTGTATGTTACAAGCTTGTGAAATGTGATAGGAGAAGACGAAAAAATATAGTTTTACCCTCTGCATTAATGTTCTCAAAGTAAAAGCTGTTTCAGTATGAGCTTTAAGTAATGCTGTCAGAAATAAATAGGTTTCAAGGTTTTTTAAGCATTCTTACCA